>CAJPEV010000447.1:54519-107968 GCA_905338385.1 Darwinula stevensoni
TATAGCCGATCTGCGATGGGAGTTGCTGCCTCACCCACCCTACTCTCCTGATTTGGCTCCAAGTGATTACCACCTATTCCCGGAACTGAAGAAACCACTTCGGGGCAAGCGTTTTTCTTCTCTACAAGAGGTCAAGGATGCGGTAGAACGTTGGACTAAAAGCACACCAAAGGAATTCTTTAATGATGGCCTTAGGAAGTTAGTCTCTCGTTGGAAAAAGTGTATTGCACTCCAGGGTGATTATATTGAAAAGTTAAGTGTAAATAATGATGAATAAATATGTTGATTGGGAAAAAATTCAAAATTCCTATTACTTTTCGAACACCCCTCGTATATATTCTCGTTCGGTCTATGTTGGTACGACGAATACACTCTTCCATACCTTCTAGGCTGTTTCGCAGTAATAATTGGATCTTGGACGATGGACAACTTTACGAGTAGAAAGCATTCGCTATCAGGGTTGAATACTTCTAATACTTATTGAAATACTTCTGATAGAATGCAGTGATATTTTCTGTTCCTGTATCATTGTTCAAAGGCTTCGGTCAAGAAGTGGCTGAAATGCCGTTGCCACGTTGTAGAAACTTTTTTTTTTTTTCCCCAGGGATTCCTGGAACGAAAGACACCCGACCCAGCAAACATAGTAACATTGTGGGAACGTTCCCTTAGAGTCAATACAATGTCATCGACGTTGAAGGTCAAAGTCCAACGTTGTGTGAATATTATAACAGTGTTGCGGCACTGATACTTTCTTAAATCGCACTTTTGAGTAATATTTATTTTAGTATCATGGAGGAGATGGTATCATAGTACCATCGCCAAATAGGGAATACAATTTTTTTTTTCAAGAAACGACCAAGAACAAATCAAATGTTACTACCCCAGTAACATTAAATATTGGCTCAATGCTGGACCAACATTGGGCACGATGTCAATATATCTTGCCATTATTGCCAATACCGGCTAAATATTGACTTCCCAATATTACCATTCTATCAACGATCCAATAGGAGACTGACGCGATGATCCCATGTGCTCAAGTTGCACAAGTTTTTTTTTTTTGGAAATGCTGAAATTCTCCTCTTGGCCACTAGATGGAGGCATATGTCGCGCCTTTCGCACAGTACACAAAAGTTCATTCCCCCTTTCCATGGAATCATCCCTCACAGGAGTGTTTAGTACCTTACCATATGTTTTTTCTCAGTCTCATTAGAGTAATCAATAAAGTCGGACACTTAATCATTTATTATCCCCATATTTGAGACAGAACCTTGGGGCCCAGGCGATAACCAAGCTCATCCTCCGTATGCGAACCACTTGCATGCATATCAACATTACCCTCAAACTTCCCTTCGCGCACCCCCACTAACTCTCAGCTCTTACTTTCGACGCGGACGCTTGATAAGGCCCTTCCGGCCAGCTGGATCCGCAAACGCCTTATGATCTTCGGGGCATCTGTCTTTAACCCTTCCGATAGGATATAAATCTAATATCGACTAAAATAAAATCACACCTTACTGACTCACGTAGTAAAACGGCTAGGACCCTATAGATTTCATTCTTCGGCTCAGGTGGACCTAAATACAGGGTGGTTAAAAAGTTCGTTGACTTTTTTTGACGCGCTCTGATGAAGTCAAATAAAGTGTTACTGCCACTATTTCTAGTTTTTTTGTATCTGCTTACGTGTTATGAAAACCAAATTATCACCAAACCATGGTGGGCGAGAGTCATGTGTCGGTCCACCACATGACAGCGGGGCCCACCATACCTTTAGCTCCTAACTTTATTATAAAAAAATATATATCAACATTAACAGCTGGCACCTGTCAATCCCAAGTAGCTCACGGGGCACCTGATAGGTACCTAAAATTTATATAAATGCTATTACTAAATGGATATGATTTAATAATCCTTAAAAATGGGTATAAAATAGCCCCAACGTGTTTTCATTCTTTAAAAGTTAAACGAATAGGTCTCATCTTATTCTAGGCTGCTATTGCAACTGTCCCAACTAATGAGTAATCTGTAAAACAGACGGGAGAAACTCGGTCTCCGACCGGGACAATGGGGACCATTCCTCTTGTCTAAATCAGCTTCGAGGGGGTCTTGCACCTGCTCGCAGGAGGGTTTCACCGGGACTGGCGGGACCCCTGATGTACCCGCCATCAGAGAGAGGGACCAGTCCCTCCATTAGCTCCTATTCTTTAAATAAATAATAAATATAAATAAAACATATCAACTAATACTTGGCAGAAATTTCTGGCAACTCGATTGTGTGTGATAGTTCTGATCCCAGCAATGAGGAGTGGATTCTTAGTTACCTGCGGAGTCGGAACAGGGGAGCGCTCCTTGGAATGTTCAGGAACAAGTATTTTTGGAACAATGGATATAATCCTTTGCCGTTATTATTAACCAAGTATGGGGATGCTATTAGGGTGGGAGTGACCATTCCAATAAGTGACATTGCAATGTTGGCCCAACGTTCAGCCGGCGTTGAATTTCAACGTTCACATGAGTATTCCGATAAGCGACATTGAAATATATTGACTTAATGTTAGATGCAACGCCACCGCAACATTAGGAAGGTTTCAATTTAATGTTCATACAACGCTGATTGAATGTTCGTTTCTTTGCTGGGTTGACTCTAGGGCAGGAGTCGGGAACCTATGACTTATGAGCCAAATTTGGCCCACGAGCCGAAAATTTTGGCTCATTGAGTCATACCTGAAAATCATGGTTGTTCCTCATTTTGCCTCAGAATGCATGTCTGTTGCTAACTTGCCATTCTGTTGTTCTGAAAGCCTTACGTTCACAAGAACTTAGCTCAAATATAATGTGGCTCACAACAAAAAGGTTCCCGACCCCTACTCTGGGGGAACGTTCCCACAACGCTACTATGTTTGCGGGGCGTTTGAATCATCCGATCGCAGCGCTTTCTCCTCCCCCTCCTTCCGTCCCCCTTTGGAGTTATATATCATTGTTTTCGATGAAACCAGGCACCAGTGGTGCATATAAAAATTATCTAGAGGGGCAGGGGGTGTGGGGGGTTTCCCCCAACCCCACCACAATTCTACTACTTATCGCCTTTTTCATTTTCATTTGGTGGTTCATTTCAGTCCTATTTTAATATATAAAAAGCGCAAGAAAATAACTATTAAACTAAAATGAATTCATTCAATTTTTAAAGATTCTGAAAAAGAAATGTGAATCTGGGCATAGGGGGCACAGTCCCCCCGCCCCTCCCCCGCCTGTATCCGCTACTGCCAGGAACACTGAACGCATTGAATTAAAGCGGATCTTTTCCGGAAAGGGGGTGTTCTATTTCTTCCAAACGATCGGCACTGACATTTTTAGTGTTCCCAGAGGAAGGGATGTAGATACGCTGATGCAGGAAATGAGGGCCAAGGGACCTTTATAACGTGCTTGCAGAAATGCTGCATATATAGGGCCGACAGATGAAATCCAATCGACTGAATGCATTCAATTTTGTCGTGGGCTCCAACGAGGGTCCATTTAACTGGGTTGGTGTTATTTCCATAGATGCCGGAGTGGAAATTACTGCGTTCGACTTGATTCTATTTCATACATCCAGGATAATCTTCATATCATGAAGCATAATCTTCTTATGACTGAAATTCGCGCCATTAAAAAGGTGCTCCTATCCAATCCGCTTTGCGGATTTGTCAAAGATGGCGACCTCCATTGACGTGCGAGATGCAGTCGTCTCTATAAACCGCGATGCTCAATCAAGGTTATTAGCTGGAAAACCTAAACCAGGTTCAATTAGTTATTACAGTGCTATTGTGATATGTTCACATACCACCATAAGGACACTGGTGCTACAGGTATTTGGACTTTAGGGACGTCTACAGAGTACCAGTTCACCTCAGACGTAGGACCGGATTAAACGTTTGTTCCCCTCCAGTCCATAGAAAACAATGGTATGAATTTAAAGGGTGTGTGAACTCATCGCTAAAGCACTGTAGCACTTTAAAAGTAAGTGCTGCTTAAGATTCTTGAATTATCATCCTTTATACCTGTAGGTCTGACGTATTTCGTTGACCCAAGACGAGCCCAAAAGATTGTCATTTGCCTGACATGTTTAAGCATCATAGATCATTTTATGGAGATGGTGATTGGGAGACCCGCAGTCTGCCTTTAAGGTGTCGGGATGAAATGAAAAAATGACAAACTCAGCTGATAAACAATGGCAAAATAATTTTAGTTTTTGTTTAGGCCTTACATGTATATCATGGGTGTCACAAGGAGCACCACTCCAAAGCTACTGCTTTACACCCAGAAGCCTTCTTACCCTATAAAGCGCCCTGAACTCCTGTAGATCAAGGATTTTATTATATTTTTTTATTTGATTGGATCAACTCATTCATTACCACTTACAAAATGAATGAATATTTTTCTGTTTTTGAATACATTAGCCTCAGTCAGAGGTGCTTTTTTTACTTTCAATCCCAATCCAAATTCTTATTTTTTAACTTCTGAAGTGGAATTTGAATGTATCAGCAATGATGGTGGAGGTGATAGTGACTTAAGTTGTAAAAATTTATGTCTAATTGCCTTAAATGAGGTTCAAAATGCTGATGAATGGGTAAGGGGGCTTGGTATTTTTCACTCCAACATAAGACCTGTTGTATATTATGTTTGTGGATGTGGACTAGAGACAGAGAACATATTCAAATGTATCATTCAGAAGTAAGGCCCTTCTGATGTAATTGAGGGTGCCATTTCAAGGAGAAACATGTTTTGAAGGACCATATCTAATCACTTCATTCAGATAAGAGACCTTTCAAGTATACCCTTTGTCACCACCCAAGTGAAAAATTTCATATTAGACCATATATGCAATGGTCATATATATTTAGCCAGTCTAACATATATGGGGTTTGACAGAAGTCACATAGAATCATGTAAGGATGAAAATATATGGCCCCATGTATTTTCATATATTGGCATCATACAATTGCACCATATATGCCATGTCACATCTTGTCCATATATGAAGTTAAACATGTCTATGTATGGTGAGAATACCTGACAAATACCCACATCCTAGAAGGGTACATAATCCATATATTTGTTTTTCCTTTCTCATGCCAACTTGTTTGAAATATCAGTCAGTTTCTGATGAAATGGAACCAGTGGAGGGAGGCAGGAGGGGGATGGAGGGGCACTACTGAATACATTGATGTAAATAAAATATTACTTGCAGAGGCATCAAAAGGTCATGGCCTTCATGTAAAAAGCTCATGTAGTGGTGGCAGGGAGTGCACCTGCCACCCTCCTCCCCCCCTGGCATCCCCTGGGATGGAGCTTGGTGTCCCCTTGGAGGTATTATTTTTCTCCCCCAATATCACTTGTGTGGGGTTTGAGGACTCCCCCCCCCCCCCTCGGCTGCCCTACCCCCTCTGGCCCACTGGCCTAGGGGGCCCCCCCCCCCCCCCCCCCCCCCTCGGCTGCCCTACCCCCTCTGGCCCACTGGCCTCTTGCTATGTTCACTAACAACTATAAGACTTGCCTGTGGATATTCACCACATGTCAGACATGATGCCATTAGCCCATAACTTTTGATATTGTAATTCAGATAATATATATTATATACCATACAATTGATAATATATGATTACATATATAGTGGTATATGGCAAATATATGATCATACATGGCCATATAGAATCATACACCCTGTCATATATGGAATTTCCACATGGGCAGGCATTCAGAGTAAAGTAGACCCTACTCAGACATCATTGCGGTCATTCCATGAGCATGTGTCACTTGTGTGTTTTCTGCATAAAGAGAAAACAGAGTCTTAAAGAACACGTAACCCATGCCCATTAATTTTAAAATCATGAAGAGTCAGTGCCAAAAGAATGGGTAAGTTCTTGTCAATGGCATTGATGTAATTATTGATTGCCATTTTCTTATGAAAACTTTATTTTTCTGAGTATTAGATAAAGGGGACAGAGTAAAATAAGTACTAATTATGGGAGATGTGATTTGTGGAAAAACAAATAATAAATGTAGATTCTCTAATCCATCTAGGAAGTATCTGGCATGGATGTATGATACATATTTTTTTTGGACAGACCTTAATGGATTCATGGAAACATTCTGGAAGACAAAGATGGAAGCCAGTTGAACTTCCATGCTCTTTACTGTATAATTGGCCATGTTTAACAAGAGATTGGGCTGAATTTTGATTCATGCCTTTGGTTTTCATGTATTTGAACAATTTTTTTCATTTTACCATCCTCTGTACCTTGTATCCCATTAGAAAATGTAATATATTATCATATTCTACGTGTGTTAGAGTGTATTTGACCATATGTGACACTCTAGATATGGAAATGCATCATCAAAAAAAGAGAAGTATCAAGAAGGAGCAATTTTTACATTTTATTTACTTATCTTGTATTTATTGCCTTGTCCAACTTGCCACATTGGTCTTCCATGTTTATTTTTTTAAGCTGCTTTGTCTATTTTAAATGAAAGATGATGAGTCCGCTGTGAATATGAAAGACCTTCATGCCCAATAAAATCATATTCCTGAAGTCAACTACTGTCAATTACTGATTTGATTCCATCCCAGCAGCATTATGGAGTTCATTGTTGCATCTGCCAAATTGTCCTTGGACTATCTCCTCTTTAGGAGTTTGGCTCTAGGATCTTCATCCTTTACGTAGTTTGATATATAATCATGTCACTAGAACCATCATAATTCAAGTATTTGTTTGAAGGTTTGAAACAATAGGTGAAATGCTGAGTAATTTTGGTGACTTTCTCATAAAATGGCTGAAAATATTAGAAAATGTTAAGGTAAATAATGCAGTCATGAGGAATCCAAGTTCCCACTACTCTGAATTATAGCTTTCATTTATACTGCCTCTGCATTACTTAAATTCATCAATCCAGGAGTTCCATCATATAGAACTCCTGCATTACTTAAATTCATCAATCCAGGAGTTCTATATGATGGTAATTTTCAGGTTTAGTGGCTCATTTTTATATCCTTCTGATATATTGATCATTTTGCCTAGGAAAGCATCCATTCATAGTCCAAAAACAAAATATTAAAATGAATAATATTTTGCATTTTTTCTGCCAACTTTAATGTTTATCAGAGAAGAGATATTTCCACATCCTTTCTGTGAGAAGACTGTGCTTGCAGCTTCTCTGATGGATGGCAAATTTTAGACACACTAGATTATTTCCCATGCTGGGTATGGGAACATAGTGGACTTATTGCATTTAATTTAATTTAATTTGCTGTTAATTTTTAATTTGAACAAGTTTGAGTCACTTGTTCCTCTGCAGATGACATGGTTTGACACTTAATATGTATTTGGAACTTTTTTTTTTAACTTCTCTATGAAAGGGGGCTGCTGTTTCTAGAGGGACCATTGTGCAGACTTTAAATATATCATGGGTGTCTCTTGACTGCTATTTGAATCAGAAAATTCCTTTTGCAAAGATTGATTCACTACCACAAGGAAGATTCTCCTAAAATAGAACCTAAAACAAACTGAAACTTAAAACTGAGTTTTTTGTGTGAGGGAAGTGATCATGGCTTGGGCCCTAGATTTGTCAACTTTTGTTGAAATACAGGTTCTGTCAATACACATGGTGAAAATTATTGTTCTCTGGTCCCTCAACCCTTTCATGGACAGAGTCCACACTGGAAGACATATTACAAAAATAATCTTTTCCCACCATGCCACTAGTGATCTTGCAAAACTCTACCTGTACATATTACCCAGAAGCTGCATGTCATATGCTGTTGAAAAAATCTCATTATACACTCATAAGATCTATTAGATCCCTCATGATAATGTCATGAGACTGGATTGTGAGTTCTTATCATGTGGAACATCCTGAGGAAGTCTTCAGAGTGTCCAATGCAGGATGTTCTTTGGAATTGCCTTAGTTGCTATTCCACCAGCATCAGTAGATTCTCAGGAAGTCCTACAGACATCCCTAGTGGAGAAATCATGTCCATGGGATGTATCCCCTGGAGGTATTCAGCAACATTCTGAGAGACATATGTAATTATATGAATTCTAAGGATATCTCAGTGTCCTGTCCTGCAGATCTCTTTGGAATGATTCTCTGTTATGTCCTATGGATGTTTACTAAGAACCCTAGATGCCCCATGAGATAAAAACTGACACAAGATTGTGCTTAGATAGCCACTGTGACAAGTCTGCCCCTGATCCCATTGGAGCATTTCCCTTGTACTTCCTATACAGTATACATTTCTGCAGGGAATGATAATAAATATATTGGAACTCATGGAGAAAATTTTCAGAAGAGTTAACTCAGTTCATGGAGACTCCAGACAAATCTGGCAGGCAGGATGGAGTGACTGAGTGAGAATTAAATAAATTACTGTTCTGTGCCTCAGTGTGCTTTCTGTATCACTTTGAAGGACAAGAGTGACCTGGCAGCTTGAGTCCCTAGAGACCTTCCCTGGCACACAAGCCTCCTGAAGTAAATGGCATTAGACCTCATGAGGACAGCCTCATATCAGGTCTCACAAGACCTTTGTCATAAGGTTTTTTCCAGCAGGGTATTCCAGCTACCATCTGGCAGAAAATTTGAGAATTTTGTACTAGCAGTGTGTTGTTATTGAGCACTTTTTCCAATTTTGTAATGGAATCTTATATTGTACAAATTTTTTTAATTTATAAAACTGCCTTTGTATGCAAGAACTTGAAAAATAATGGAAATTTACATGTGAGAGGGCTAGGATGAATCCTCAGTTGGTGTAAGTGCTGGTTTCACCTTTGTATGCTAGATATATCTAGTGAAAGTCATTCTCTGACCTTCCTGGATCTTATCTGGAGTTGTGAGTGCTACTTGTACAATGCTCTTTACAGGTTAAGGTATCAGTTCAGATGTCCAGGGAGATGATCCTGGGAAGTGCATATGTGTCTCTTTCCCAGTTGAAGCAGGATCTCCTCACTTCCTACTTCCTTTGTTCCCAACGTGGCCTCATCCGTTCTGCCCAATGGTCTCATCATCCTTTTAATTTTTACTCTTGAACCTAAATGTGATGTTGAACAAAGCTAAGCAGACTTATCCTTTTTATAATTGAGCAGGATGATTTTAAAAGAGTAAGTATGAGCTGATACATGAAATAGGCAACTCAGCCTTTACCAACAACTGGTGCAGATGAGTAAATCATGCAACTGGAACAGATGGATACTGGAGACCCTATCAATGCAAAATATATGGATGCAGCAAAATGTTTTTTCAACCAACCTTCCTGATACTTCAAGGACAATTGATAAATAGAATTCTGAGAGTCAATCACACTCAAAATGGGATAGGGAGGGGAGAAGTTGCTTATGCCTTTGGCTCCTGCAGACCAAACTGAACCAACTTAAGTCAAGTGTCTGTGTCAGTCAAGTGAAAGAATGTCTGACTTAATAAGACATGGTGAAGCATGCAGATGTGGGGGGAAGTTTCAAAAGTCAAATTCAGTGAAATAGCCTCGCAACATGCTAGTCATCTTGTATGTGTCCCTTCATGCTTGCTCTTTCTTCTATTTTTCTGTCTTTGTTGTACCCTTTACCCTTTAAATTTTCCTTTTTCCTTGTTTGACTTTTTGAGTCTGATTCTGTAGGGCTGGAGAACTGTTGCACTGCCTGAAGGATAAGGAGTTGACCATTTCTCAATGCCCATCCTTGACAACCCAATGTGACCCAGATCTCCCAGCCTACCTCCTGGCCAGAACATACCTTGACCTTCAGGAATATGACAGGTGTGTCTCTGTCTCTGTCACATTTCCATATCAGGACTTTCTTGAAATCTGCATCTCTCCCTCTCCTTGAGAGCAACATTTCACTTTTTCCTTATTTTGCCTCTTCATTTCTGGTCACAATGTCCATCTCTTCATGTTCATTCAAGTTTGCATTGTCCATTTTTTCCATCCCATTTTAGATTGAAAGAACATATTCCTGGTATCCATAATAGTCAATGCAGTTGCTACAAAAGGAGAGCTTTTATTAGCCATTCAAAGGAGATATTAAAAAATGTAACTTACAGTAATGCTGGCATGTCATGAAACTGGTGTCTCATTCAACCCAACCCTGGTCCTTTTCCATCCTACTCTCCCTTTGACTTGTCTCATGTCAAGTCCCCATTCCCAGCTGCCTCGAAGTTCTCATACCCACTCATTCTCAGTTTGTCACAAGATTACCACTTGTAACTCTCTTTAATTCCGCATTTTGTACCTTGAATAATCTCATTGTCTTCTTCTTATATGACACGTTGTATATAGTTGATGTCATTTAGTATAATAATGAGCTTGGTATTCTCATGGAAGGGCGGCATTTATCCTGAAAGAGAGTCGTCCTGGGAAGAATGAGTTCCTGTATTACTACTCCAAATACCTTGCAGCAGAGAAGCGACGACTGGACGGCATGACTGACCCCATAGGTTGGTCCTTTAAAAAATTTTTTTCCAACATTCATTACCTATTCTTGACACTTCTTGGTCATGGGAAGGACTAGGCCAGCTTCAGTTGGAATGCAAACCTCTAATTCTCCTCTCTTTTGCTTCACAGGGGCCATGAACTGTCTGCCCTAAGGGTTGATGCAGTCAATTTTATTGTTTTTGCTCTTGACAGATGCACGGACTAAACTGCCTTTGTCAGAGCTTCAAGAACTGGAGGTGGAGCTGGGGGAGCGGCTGAAGGGAACCAAAGGGGAAGAGGAAAAGGAGGAGGAAGAGCAGGGGTTCCTGCATTATGTGTATGGGATAGTGTTGAAGAAACTAGACCTGAATCTCATGGCTGTGGTGAATCTGCAGAAAGCAGTGAAGGCCCAGCCATTACACTGGGGAGCCTGGATGGAACTTGCTTCCCTTGTCAATGACCGATCCACTGTACGTTAACAATCATTTTAATAACTAGACATATAACCATGTTGAGACCCATGTTAGGAAACTGTATTTCTGAAAATCTACAAATCTATTCTTAGTTTGAGGCTGTCTTTTTGCAGAATCAAATCACTATTAACCCTTTGGCTGTTTGCCTGAGTACATATTCAGGCTTGTGTAGTGGTAGCCCAAGTATGTTCTTGGGCTCAGACCATTCACTGTGACTTGGTTATTTCACTGCTATTTATGTATGTAACCACTATATTCAATAGTTATCATGATATGACATTTTCTTACATGAACTATTGTTTTTGGATAAGCAGTGCCACTTTTTATAACACAGGGAGATGACAGATTTTTTTTTGTATAACAGTGAAAGGGTTAAATTCACTGTGACATGCTGTTTTTTTTTTCCTTTAACTTTTCATATTTTCACAATATAGAAATACCTTTCTCTTTCTTCACATCCAGTCAATCATCCAATTCCAAAGAAGGCAGCCTTAGCTCCACTTCTTCATACCATAGCAAGAGATAACAGGTTGATATGCAAGAAAGTGATGGATAAAAGTCTGAAACTGTTCAGATCACCAAATTTGAATTGCAGCCCAATGATTTCAATTGGCAATTCTGAGAAATTACTCCTTTTTAGTTGCAGCAGTGTCTCTCAAATGGGAGCTTTTACTTTCCTGTTAAATCCAAATATAATGTAATATATATATGCATTAATAAGCTAGCCTTATCCAAAGCTCCATTGAAAGAAGGCTCACCACAAGATTTTTGGTAAGACTTGGTGCACTTTGCTTGACTCTTGACTTTTTCTTCTGCTACATGTATGGCTTGCTCTGGGTGCAGTTGCAAGGCTTGGAGCTGCCTGAACATTGGGTGCGAGATTTCTTCCATGCACATGTTCTTCTGGAGCTGCAGTTGAATAGAGATGCCTTGGAGCTTTTGAGTCAACTAAAGGAGACACTGTGGGATGGGGCCCTCAAGGACTCCTCCTATCTCATTGCCCAGGTGGCTTTATCACACTACAACATGCGATGTATGTACTTTGCCTCTTCTCATTCTCTCCCATGAGCCTCATGCCCTGGCTTATCCCCTTTCACAAAAGTTAATGTATCAAGGAAAGAGACTCAGAAGAAATTCATGTCACAAGCTGAGGGCAGATTTAGGAAGTCAAAATAAAGAAAAGGAGTGTAAACATTTCCCAAGTTAATTTTTAATTTTGATGCTGGAGTAACACCATAGCTGGTCTTGGGAGCACTCTGTTCATGAACAATCAGCTTTAACACTATCTCAGATTTGTGACAACATCATATTTAAACTTTCATCATAATGAGGCAACTCAATGAAGTAAACATGTTAATTGCATGGTATGTTGTGGAATGATCATTATGCAGTGATGGAGGGAGCGATAGAGGGGTTCCAGTGCCTGCGGGAAAGAGACCCTTGGAGACTGGAGAACCTGGAGACATATTCTAACCTCCTTTATGTGAAAGAAATGCGTCCTGAACTTGCCCTCCTTGCCCACCAGGCTGTCCGCATAGACAAGTACCGCACTGAAACCCAGGTCATCATTGGTATGGCTTCTTAGTCTATCTAGTTCTAGTATCTGGTTTCTATCCTATCTACCATGTCACTGTGACTCAAGGTATAGTATCTTGATCTAGCACATGGGTGGTCCAGGTTCAAGTTTGAGTGGCAGCAGGCAGTATTCTCTTGGGCTGAAAATTCATACAGCTGACAGAGTGAACCAAGCCAGCAGGCTCGAGTGCTCTTATGACTTGATGAGATCTTAACAAGCTAAAACAGTGCAGTACAAAAAATGTTATTCAAAAAACCAATCTGGGCTTTTTACAGAAACACCCTGTATTTATTTCCATTCTCAGTTGATAATTTACTGTTATGCTATGCAATTTAATTCTATTTCAGTGCTATTTGATGTTCCAAAAGTTTTGCTGAATTAACTATACATATTGATTATTTTAAAACTTGCAATGGTACCCCATAACCTGCCCTGCACAGCTTCTGCCACTATCGATTGTCCATTTATGCATTGTTGGCAGGGAACTACTACAGCTTGAGAGCAGAGCACGAGAAGGCTGTGCTGTACTTCCAGCGTGCTTTAAAGCTGAACCCAAATTACCTATCTGCATGGACACTCATGGGTCATGAATATCTTGAGATGAAGAACTCTAATGCTGCCATCCAGTGCTATCGTCAGGCTGTCTGTAAGACCTCCCCTTTTTGTGCATTTATTTTGCAGAAAATAGAATAATATCAGAATCAATGTTTTGGCTAAACTGTACAATTGTGGCCTGTGGATTTTGCTTTTCATAATCCTGAAGATCATTGAGTCATACTCTTGCCATGCCACATGCCATGCACATAAGAATTGCATGGATATGCCTGACAAATACTGTGCATGCTGCCTTACCAGAGACATTCCTCTGACATACTGCAGACATAATTGCTGTTTCACCAGTATGTGGTATTCTATTTTAATATTTGCATGCAATTTCCATGAAAAATGTCTCATTGGTGTGTGCCTAGTTGTACATAGCATTCTAAGCCCCTCTCCTGTGCCAGTCATGCACAGCCCAGCATCTCTTAGCAGTACTAGCGATGCATTTTGTTCCCTTGCACTCCAATCATCCATCAGAAAGTCTCCTAGATCCTCTCTCTGTATTGCCTTACCTTCTGGTATGATTTTTCCTGTCATTTTTCCTTCCTATGCAAATTTCACTTCATAATTTGAAATAATTTGTATGCTTGCATGTGGTGTTGATATAGTTATTGACATATAATATATATAGGTCTTTTTGCTTTTGAAAGCATGAAACACACGAGTACATGTTGCTTTTGTGTGGCAACTAGTTATCATCCATTAAGGAATACTTGGAAACAAATAATCAAAACGATTTTCCCTAGCGGTGAACCCACGGGACTTCCGAGCATGGTATGGGCTGGGCCAGACATATGAGCTGCTCAAGATGTACTTGTATGCACTGTATTACTTCAAGCAGGCACAGTGGTTGCGCCCACAGGATGCCCGCATGCTTATGGCTCTTGGTGAATGCTATGAGAAGCTCAATAAGTTACAATATGCCAAGGTGTATTATGCTCGTGCCCACCGTGTAGGTGATGCTGAGGGCATGGCACTGTTCAGACTTGCCAAGTAAGTGCTCTTTTTTCCTAGTAATGTTCATGCCTCTCTGAATTCCCCCCTAGATTTTATCTCAGTAAAATTATTTCAATATTATAATTGTCATCTACAGGGTAAGTATAAAGAATACTGATGAACTCAGTAAATATTTACCCTTGAGTCATAAAATATATCGGATTTATAGGGACAGTCCAGTCTAACCTCATGAATATCGTCTCATTTCATGAAAGGTTTGTCCTGGAAGCATTTTGCATATTAGTGACAAATGTTGTGTCCTGCAGACATATTATCCCTCATAATTCATGAATGAACTTATGTCAATTGGAAAAGGACAAGGAAGAAGGGAAATCTCTAATGCTGTTGATGAAGTTTTCATTTTCCCGTAAATAGCTCAGCATGCCTTCCATCATTTTCAATAGCTACCTCCAGTGTGTCTGCAAAACTGCCAATTCTCAGCATCAAAAGTTCAGGTTTATCCATATGTCATTTGCATCTTTCTCAATTTTCTTTCTCAATTGCATATTTGAGTTTTATCACAAGTTGTAGGCTGTCCCACTCTCCTTAAGTATTTTTCCTAGCCAAAAGTTGAGGGGTTTACAGTCAGCTGACCGTACTGACTGTCATGGAAAGTGCAGATAATGATATTGGAAGCATTGTGCACAGGATGGTTGCAGAGCCATTTGAATCACCCAACAGCAAATAAGAATCCATACAACAAAATAGCATCCACTATTAAGGACACAAAAAAAAAAAAACAATTTTGCTATAGGAGCCATTGTTGGAACATCACTATATGGGAAGGCAAGTTACATGTGTTGTTTCAACAGTGAATCTATGGTCTCACATCCTTATGAAAGCTTTGCATGCAAAAACTAAAATTTCCTATAAAATAAAATATATTTAATTATAATTTAATAAAATATATAAAATTTCCTATAAGATAAAATGAAACTCACAAGGATAAATTGGACTGACAAAACTTCAAGACTCCAGAAAAAAATAGTTCCTTGGCATTTACATCAGAACCTTTCTTTATTCACACCTAGATATACCAGTGCTCCCCTGCCTATATTTCTCCTCAGGATTATATAAAACTGACTGGAACCAGAGACAAGTTCTGAGACTGATATTTTCCATGCAAATTTTTCTGTGTGCCCAAAAGAGTTCTTAAATGGAATAAGAAAATAAATGCCACTGTACTTAATGCAAGGGAGAGAATAGATAAACCTCAACAGGGATGGCACTGGATGTAAACAGCTTGATGGTTGCCTATGGCACCATGCTTACATAGGTTATTATGAGCTGATCCTAAATATATTTAAAATTAATTTTCCATGTACCAGATATAAGTTGGATTAAAAACTCTTATTCCTTATTTCAAACAAGCAAGTTGGAGTCATTTCAATTGGATGGGAAGGAGGTCAGTGGTGGAAAAGTCCCTCTCCACTCCCTTCTCCTTTTCCAGTTTTCAATAATTCAGATAAGATCAGTTGGTAGAGGCTTGGAGGGAAAATAATTTGGTACCAATTTGTTCTAGTTTATGTCCTCTGCCTAATACTGAGTCAGATCTCATACAAGTGTAGGAGAGGGTTTGGGAGCACCATTGGGTGTACCACCAAGGGAACCAAAGTTTCTAGCACCAGCCCAATGCAGTCAACCATCAGTATGCCACCACCCTTGCTTACCGCTAGCTCTTTCCTGAGTGCAAATGTTCCCATTAGCTTATGACAGGCAGTCCCCCATAAGAGGATCACACTCATGAGCCAATACCATCAGTTTTACAAGCATGCTTTTTTCCTTATTAATGTGTTTCAGGGACATGAATGATCTCATTTGTCTGGGATGTACAAAGACAACCACTTCCTTTGTGGTTCAAAGAATCAGTCTCTCAGTTTCACATATGAGCTTCTCCTACAAGTCCATTTTTCAACAGAAAGTTCTGTGGCAGAAAAATGGTTCTTTTGGGGAATTTAATCCTTGGCACCATTACTGACTCTCACAGAAAGCCATTAATGGGAAGATATTCCATTTGCATCATGTCATCATTCATCTTCTGAAGGCTTCTTTCAAGTCATCAAATACATAGTGGAGAGATTGATGATAAATGTCAATTGAAGTGAAAGATTGAGCATGAAATTGGTGCTTCAAAGAGGAAAGCTGAAATGAGAAGCATTTGGTATCTGCACATGCTACCATTTTCATTTTCTTATGCTGAAGTTTCAGGCATTCATACTTTTCCTGTCCTAAATCCCCACTTTCCATTTATCTCCAATGAAGTAATATGCTTGAAATGAGTGAGTCAGAAATCAAGTGGAACTTTGCATGAAGAAGAAACTGTAGACTATGAAATGACCCTTTTATTTGCCAAACTTTCCCCTCAATAATATATGGGGAATGTGTCAGCTAGGAATGCACAATCAATAGGCTTAGATGCATTTTGAAGATGAAATGGATAAGCAGATAAGCATCCTAGGAGCATATGTGAATGGAAGGATGGACTTTGTCATAGAATCCATGAGCAGCTGAAGGAGACTGAGTTGGCAGCAAAGGTGTATCAACAGTACCTGGCCAGCCTGGGAGAGGGGGCTGAGCTGAATGAGGAGGGAGGGTTCATCCACCGTTTCCTTGCCCAACACTTCCTTGAAAAAGGTGGCCTGGACCTTGCAATGCACCATGCCCAGCTTGCCTCCAACTTCCCTCTTGTATGTGTCTGCCTTCAATGATATGAGTTGTATTAAAAATTCTACAAGGTTCTCATTTTTCTGTCCCAACACTCATCTCAGAAATGACAAATGTTTTAAAATCTTAATGTAAGATAATGATTGTCTCTCTTTGAAATCAGGATTATGAACATTGTTGTAAGAGAAAATAGTGAGGTAAAATGCAGTCTCTCTATTTCCTTCAATTGAGATCTTTGCATATGGATTGATGTCATTTGAGAGTAATGGAATGAAATTAATTGCTCTATTGCAGAACATGGCATGAAACTTGACACTTCAAGAATTGAATAGGCAACAATCAACATTAGCTATGAACAAGAATGCTGTTGACCATATAGCAAGAATATTAAGCTGTTGAAAATTGCAAGTTACTTTTTCAAATTTTAATTCTCACTTGTACAGCCAGTTCATAGCATTTGGACAATGATGTCACATGCTTCCTTTGTGTTAAATTGTTCTTTTAAAAGTCTTAAATTCTTCATTCATATAGAGGAAGCCTGCAAGACATCATTGGCTGAAAGTTTTGAAGCACCTTTAGAGTATAATACTTAGAGTTGCTTCTTAACATGAACATATTTGCTATCTTCAAATTTATTGTTTAAAGTGCCCCAAAAATTTCCACATACAAATCTTATGCATCAAAACTTTTACCAATACCAATGGAATTAATGTTGTCAAGTTTGCATCCATTTCTCTTGTCTCATTTCTAATGCAACAAGTTCAAATTTTATGAGCTTCCCATGATGTTCAAGCAGTGCTCACTCTGAACTTTGCTCTGGTCATCTTTTTTTGGGATGTTCTCTCTACAGGACACTATTTTTTTTCCATTTTCCATAGACAAAAGTGGAAGGGAAGACGCTGCTGTCAGAGATTGCAGAGAGACGACGTGCAGAAACGACTCTCGAACTCCCATTTTGAACCAACATCTCATGTATTCTCTGTTCATCCTGTCCTATTTTACAATAAATTTGCTTTGTTCAAAAGCAATCATATAAGAAAACTTGCCTTGAGAAAGTTATTCCATTCACATGAGTCACATTCTTAGATTCCTTGAAATAATTTGCATCTAACCCTTCTGAAAATTCGCTCATTTCATGAGTTATCTTCTTCAAACTTAGATTTAAAAAAGTGCCTGCTGCTACATAGGGGTCATGAATGAGAATTTTTTCCAAAAATCCTTTCTCATTGGATTAGTTTTGAAGATGTTTAGAAAGTTGGAAGGTAAAAACTGAAGTAGAAAGACAAACCTTCACTGCTTCACCTTTCATTCCTGATGCATTATAAATTCTCAAGTGCTTCTTAGTGAGAAATTCAGAGGTATGAAATAGCCATTTGGGAAGAGAAGCTCCAAATCCTAAATCAATGTGATTTTTAATGCATCTTGAGTATAGGAATGAACCAAAAAGCAGTGTCTTGATTTTCTTGCTTTTTTCCATTTTGACCACAAGGGAGCAAGTAACAATTGGGTTCCCTCCATTTGAAGGAGGCTTATTTTCAGTTCAGCTTTGTTTTCCGCTGAGGTTCCTTCATTGTTACACCAAATGTTACACAAAATTCTTGGCACACCTTGGGAGTGTTTTGAATCTCTTCGCATATCACGGAAGGAATCATGTAAGTCCTCTATAAAGAACTGTCTGTTTAAGGCTTTAGTCAGTATTATTCCTGGGAAAGGACATTGTTTAAAACTACGACTTGGCTCAGTCAGGTGGCCATGGACCGACAAGATTCAGTATCGATTGAATAATTTAATTACAGAAGCGGTCAGTCAGGATGTATTTGTTGGTAATTCAATGAGGTCGCACTGGACTCATACTCTTTCCGAAAAGAAATTCCTTGCACTCTCCGAACGTCCGGAGTGGATGGAGGTCTTTCCTCGTTCATTGCTCAAAATTCCATGTCGCCATCACGGCGAATTTTATACTGTTGGAAAGCTCTCTCTCTCTCTCTCTCTCTCTCTCTTTGTTTCCCTTGATTAAACGCACATTACACAAGGATTCATATTGGAGCCTCGACAGAGCGATCAAGAGAAAGTGGAAAGGTGCGTCCTGGCCGCTGCGAATCCACTGTTGTTTTTATTTGGAATGGCTTTCTATTTCAATACATATTTGTATCAATCGGTATTTATGAATGTAATCTGCAGTGAGTGCCAGCATCAGTATATTGATATGCATGCCTTCAATAGCGTAGGCAGGAAATCGGCAAAGGGGGGGGTGGTGAGGCCAGGTAGACACCCGAACCCTACGCCTTGCTCCACTACTCAGAATTTACCTTTTCAAAGAAATCATGGTCTTGCATCTTGGGTCTGTGGACAGACATCAGACTTTCCTCGGTGGTGGAATGAAGCAATTACTATAAAGTGGCATGGCGGACCGGATTTTGTTCTCAGCACCTTTTTCTTAACTTGATTAACATACTAAAATGCACCAAGGCATGCAGTGGCGTAGGGAAGGGGGTAGGTTTAATGGGGTTAGAAACCCCCCCCCCCCCTTGGTCTTCCCGGCCAGTGACACTGACTGGCATATTTAATCCTTTCTTGGGAATTCCAATTTTAGCTATGCCCCACCGAGGAAAGTCTGATGTCTGTCCACAGACCCAAGATGCAAGACCATGATTTCTTTGAAAAGGTAAATTCTGAGTAGTGGAGCAAGGCGTAGGGTTCGGGTGTCTACCTGGCCTCACCACCCCCCCCTTTGCCGATTTCCTGCCTACGCTATTGAAGGCATGCATATCAATATACTGATGCTGGCACTCACTGCAGATTACATTCATAAATACCGATTGATACAAATATGTATTGAAATAGAAAGCCATTCCAAATAAAAACAACAGTGGATTCGCAGCGGCCAGGACGCACCTTTCCACTTTCTCTTGATCGCTCTGTCGAGGCTCCAATATGAATCCTTGTGTAATGTGCGTTTAATCAAGGGAAACAAAGAGAGAGAGAGAGAGAGAGAGAGAGAGCTTTCCAACAGTATAAAATTCGCCGTGATGGCGACATGGAATTTTGAGCAATGAACGAGGAAAGACCTCCATCCACTCCGGACGTTCGGAGAGTGCAAGGAATTTCTTTTCGGAAAGAGTATGAGTCCAGTGCGACCTCATTGAATTACCAACAAATACATCCTGACTGACCGCTTCTGTAATTAAATTATTCAATCGATACTGAATCTTGTCGGTCCATGGCCACCTGACTGAGCCAAGTCGTAGTTTTAAACAATGTCCTTTCCCAGGAATAATACTGACTAAAGCCTTAAACAGACAGTTCTTTATAGAGGACTTACATGATTCCTTCCGTGATATGCGAAGAGATTCAAAACACTCCCAAGGTGTGCCAAGAATTTTGTGTAACATNTAAGTAAAAAAGATGCTTTGGAGACGAAAGCGTTAAGCGTGCGTGAAAGCGTTAGTGCGTGCGTGAAAGTGCCAAGTGTGCGTTCCTTCGGCCGTTCACTTCCAAACGGATGGGAATATTATTTTTGTCGACGATCAAATAATTATGCTTTTTATTGGAACTTCGATTTTCCTCGCTTATCAGCGTGCTGTCAAGTATGAGTTTGGATCGGTAATTATTGCGGTAATCATAATTAATTAAAAGTAATTTGCGATCCTCGGAGTATTTCTCGGAATCGTCTGAGTCATTTTGCGCGTCTCGTCGGTCCTTCTCCGAGAATTCGTCGCACATAGAACGAACGCAGAAAATCGCTCTAATTTTTTCCTCCCCAGTTTTCTTTCCGGACGCGATCTCGTCTTTGAAGATTCACGGCTCATTTCTCTGCCAGGCCCCGTAACCATCGATCATAGATTATTTGCATTATTTACGATCCGAGGATCAGCATTAACTTGCTCTCCGCGACTTTAAAAAGCCGCGAATCGATTCCCCGAAGATTGTCATCGCTGACGTCACCGCAGCCAAACCCTTCTACGCGGAGAAATAGTAGGTTTGCCGAAATGAAAATGCTTTCTTGCGCGGTTTCCTCCGCTTCACCGAGATCTAACAGGGAGTGCACAGTCACGAGCGCGCTCCACTCGTACGGATTTTCTAGATATTTTGCCATGTCGCATAGCATGGTGGAGCCTGCCACCTACGTGGAAGGCCCCATTTGGAACTTTCAGTTTTCGGTCGACGCCGTCCACCATTGGCTGCGATGACGTGTTATGCTTAATACGTCATCATGTGAGTGGCGTGGAAGTAGAGGTGTATATAGGCTCAATATTACCCTGGAGCTTTCCATACTTGTAGGCCATGTCGTATTCGCATATATATTGCTTCGGTTCAGTAAACGACCCCAATTCATGTGGTCCATATCGTTCCCGCGGACATCTGATCCTCCCCGTGTGATCAGATCCTTCTTTATCCCATCTGAGTACTGGAAATAGAGAATGGCGATGGAGGGACGGCTTGGATGTGGGACCGCAGGCCCAAGAAGGATGGGAGGGCTGTGAAATGGCTGCTGCAATCCAGAGGGCGCTCTTCGTTCTTTCATCTTTCTTTCTTTCTACACCCTGTGGCTCTGTACGACACGAAGGCATGCCTGACTGAGTTATTAGGCTCATGTTTTATCAGGTCTCCCCCATGTAGACTCCAGGTCTAGGCTGACTTTGGCGTGTGCAATCGCCTTCACCTATGAGTGCGAATGCAACGGAACATCATTGCATGAGGGCTCTTTTAACCCTTGGAACGTTTTAGGAAGACCTCGTTCATAGGGCTATTTGAAAAGGATCATACCTAGATCTAAGGCCTATCGCCCTTTGCCCAGTTTCAATTTTAGGTAGGCCGAGTATAGTAATAGGATAAGTAAAGGTACATTGTGCTGAACACTGAGTTTGAACACTTCAGACATATCTAGAAAATGCTCTTCAATTAATAGGATTCTCTTTTGGCTACATTCTCACATTCAAGGCATTCTACATTCAAGGCAGATGAGTATATCTGCTGCTTGAATAAGCTATAGTCTGATAATCACTTTCTCATATAATTACTGATAACCATAAGCATAGCATGGATGGAAAAAGTGGGGGGGGGGGCAAAGGAACGCTGGGATACTGTTATGCATTTCTAGGCTTTTCCTTTTCTTTTGGCTTCTTTTCTTGAAAAGGGAGGGAGGGGGGGGGGGGCATATGCTCCCCAACACTATGCAGCTGCTGCTGTCTGTGTTACTGCTGACTGCCATTATCCCACTCCAAGAAAAACCTGAGAGTTCCTCATTCTTCTTTAATGAATTTAACTTTCCTTTTTTATCTTTTTTTTTATTCAATTGCTCAAAATTATATGCTACAATTGATGAATTCCACATTGAACAGCCCTCTTCTTTGATTTGACTTGCAAGATGTGAAGACTCTTGAAAGAGCCTAACTGTCAGAAAGAGTGAGGAAAGATGGGTGGATGATCCTAATGGCTGCTTTTTGACTGTTCATTTATTCTTTGTAAAGGTGCATTAACTTAATTGATAATAATACTGAGCAATCAATCTTCTAGCTTTCGTTTGAGTAACAAATTATTATCAAAGCTCATATTACTCCACTAATGAATGTATAGGGTCAGTAATGAACTGAAGGGAAAGTACCATTCATTGTTACCCCATGGTTGGGAAATTCTGGATAGTGCCACCCTAGTAATTACATTTTAATTTATGGCATGAACATTTTAGGTATCTAAGAAATTGCAGTGAAATGTTGAGATTAGTTACATTAATATGGACATCATTGATCTGCATTGAAACTGGCTAACATTCAATGATACCTCTCCCTTTAAGAGTGAAAGTAAGTGCTGGTATTCTGATGGGTTAAGAATTTGGCATAAATATAAGATCTTTCTGGTGTGATTCCTGTTTCCACACCATTGTTTTCCATTTCTTCTTTTTATTTATCTCAACTAAAGCTGGAGCAGTTAGGAAAGTGTTACATGAGCAAGGAGTTGACCCTGGAAGAGGCTAGCTGGGTGGGAGTGGGAGGGGGGGGGGGGGGGGGGAGGAGGAATTCAGCCTTGGAAGTATCAGAATTCAAGGCAGGCCAGGATATACCCAACCCCTTGGATGTATACTGAATTTATACTGGCCTGACTTCAGTCAGGATTGATATGGCTCTATACTTAAGTAATAGTAATGTGTTACTACTGATTTTATCATTCTTGTGTAGAAGTTAGGCATCATATGGCATAGCAATGCTTTTTTTTTCCTGGAGAAAACAAATTTGTTATGTTCCAAGCTAGAACAACTGATAACTATAGTTGGAATTTTCAGCAATACATTCAAAAGAGTGTTTTTTAAATAAATTCTTTGAGGTTGAAGGCAGTGGAATGCATCTAAAGGGAACTAATGCCATATAGATAATCATTGCCAACTAATGCCCAGTAACCAATCCTAAGTGATAGCTACCATATTCATTGGCTTAAGGCCTATGTTCTGGAGTTCTGTGGTGATTTTTGCATGAAAAAGAGAGACAATTAGGGTAGCATATGATTTTTTTTAAAACGTGCAGTATCATCTTGTATTGGAGTCCAACAGTGTCTGAAATATTCACAATTTGCTGATACACTTCCAGAGGGTCTGACTAACAGCAACTAGATGCTGTTCCACTGTTGATTTGCTAAGAAAGTGAGCCGAGATAGATCAAGCTTGAATGATTTTATTTTATTTCTGAAACAGGTAGCTGTACTTAGCATATTGATCTGTAGCCAATCAACCATATGATTGCCAGAGAGGATGCCAGGACACCTGCTTAAAACTGGTATGATAGTCTTCATTGTTCAATGTGGATTATGATTGTGACCCTGAGTCAAGCCAGGTTTAAATAAATATATTTGCTCAAGTAACTATGAAATATGTACCATTGGCATTTACCACTAACCCCATTAATATCAATTTACTCATAAGTTGCTTGCAACTTAGCCATTATCTGGATGCATTCAGCTTATTGTGTCTAAATTGAGCACCTTTTTAGGCAATCAGAAGGAACATGGATCCCTGTATTTGCCTGAAGATATATTATTGTATTTGAGAGGTAGCATCCTATGATGTGGGACTTTTTGCAAAAAATTTTGTTTGTTTCTTTAAAAAATCAGAATCCTCTTTGATAAAGGAAATGCTTAGTGACAAAATTTACTCTCATGGATCATCTTATCTTTCTCCAATATCTTAATATTTGCATGTAATGATTTAATTTATTTAATTTATGCAAAGAATATTGATATTAAGTATTGCTTGACATCTGAATCCAATATCCACTGTCTTCCAGGTGGTCTACCATCCATGCAGCAACAACATTTGTCAAGTGCAGCAGCTGCTGCTGATGCCATTACTGATGGATCTGCAACACAGCTTGTCATGAAAACCAGCAGCATCCATCAGCTGAATACTATAAGTAAGTTTTTGGAAAATCATGGTGGTCACAACCTTTCATGTGTCAATAGGAAGGGATTAATGCTTTCAATACTTTTTATGATGGTTAGTTATTGGAGAGCTTTGCCTTATCTTATTAACCCTTCATATCTGTGCGATGTACACTGTATGACCAGCTGTCATGTTGTATTTTGCCATCTGACATACAATGTGCAACCAGTGCAGTTTTAACTTGCTGCACCTCTCCTGTTGAGAATTTTTTAAATATTTAAAATCTAATGGTATCATCTGAAAGGTGGTACTCCAAACTCAAATCCCCAATCCATTATCTAATAACATTACAGAAGTTATGGTTGTTTTAAGTAAAAAAGATGCTTTCTAGGCATTTAAATTATAATCTTCTCCTGAATCAGGCTGTATAAATTGATTTAAATCCCACAGAACTGAAGGGCGTTGAAGATCTTGACCTGAATGCTAAAATCTCCTTCAGTTGATGTTCTTTTAAGAATCCATGAACACCTTTGAGGGAAAAAGAGCTCTTCAACTTAACCCTTTAACCATGGCTCCTGAACATACTTGTTAATGGGAAGTCATTCATCTGGCATGGCTCCTTATTATACCTGTTTTCCATCATCATTCTCTGAGCATGGATCCCAAATAAAACTCAGCTATGAAAAGGTTAAAGCCTCCTTTATCTCACCCATATGGGATTTCAGCTTTCAGGCCTAGCAAAAATTTGTCATTATATGATACTCATATGGAATGTGCTTCCAAGCAAATTTGTTTTAGCTTCTTAGTTCCTTAGATCAAACCAATATCAGGATTTTTTTTTTACATGCAATGGTGTCACCATCCTTCCAGTAGAAGCTACCACTGAACATAATATTTTGTAATGGTTATACTTTGATTGGATGGTCCTGATTTTGATGTTCTAAGTATGCTCTGTGACATTTTTTGTTTTGGAAGTTAATAATTACATGTCAATGATTATATATTCAAATTATGTACTCTTTGTTGTATTATTGATAGTCAGGTATTAGGTCTTACAATGAGTGATTAATGAGATATACATCCCATCAGCAGAATCTATTATCCACACTTCCCTGCATTTTCTTCAGCTGCTACTTAACCCTTTGAGGAGTGGGTTTTTTTAATGCCTAGAAGATCACCCATAGTGAATATGTGGAGGGCATGAGGATGTCAGCCTGTATATATACAGGCATACTCGTCAAAGGGTTAAAAAGCAATCGTGTCACACACTGTGCTCACACAGGGATGCTTCTCAGCTCTGACACCTCAGGCCAAGTCCTGAATATGCAGAAAGGTCCTTCAAGCAGCCTTGATTTAAGAATTTGAAGTGGGCATGCAACAGCCTTTGCCTGATTCCTGTACAAAAAATTTGTTCCTAGGCAAATACTCTAGAATCTAGACTTGCTAGGAAAGAGCTTCTTGTGCATTCAGGACTGGCCTGTGGTGCCATTTAACAGCTGAAGAGTATACCACAGGCTAAATACTATGAGTGCACTAATAATTGTGTGATGTTGAAGATGAAGGGGAGATTGTGGACGTGTGTCTGAAGTTCATAGCTTTTTTTTTTTAATATATAGTTCCCCTTGTCGATCCTTAGATTAACATATTTTATTGATTCCAAATGTATAGAGGTGAGATTCTCTTGTTTCAGTTCCAACCATGGCTCCATATACCTGCATATTATTGAGGGGGACTTTTAAAAATAGAAGATCACTGCCAAAACTTATTGATCACTTCTCATTCTATTTATTGTGTAGTTAGTTATATGTGTGTGTCATTGTTAATATTGCTTTTTGCAATGATATTTATTATTTCCTCCTAGATCTTGCTGAACTGGCCCACAGAGAATACCAAGCTGGGGACTATGAGAATGCTGAACGCCATTGCATTCAGTTGTGGAAACAAGAGCCAACAAATACAGGCGTGCTCTTGCTCCTGAGTTCCATTCATTTTCAATGCAAACGCTTGGATAAGTGAGTACTGATGTTCCTCTTTACTTATGCTTGTTTGACTGGCTCAATATTCATGCCAAATCTTGATATAGGTCTAGAACATATTGCAATGACAGGTGGCTGAACCACTGAGCCTAAGTAGGTGTCATGGTTCTTTAAGATTTTGAGTGAAAAGTACTAGCTGCTTCATAAGAGCAGCCACTTATTAGAATTTGTTTAACTGATCTTGAACATGCCACCCCTCGCCTAATTATATCATATGTTATTGTGTAAGTAAATTCTGGGATTTCAAGGAGTGGGAAAAGTGACGATAAACTGATCATCCATGAATATTTAGAAATTTGAAAAAGTTAGATGTGTCATTCATATTTTACTTGCGTGCAGCATCCGTTAATGCAGGGAAGTTCCTCTCAGAGGTGGATTTAATGCCCCATCAGGTTTATAACTAGGCTTTAATTATTGGACGGCCTGCACCGTTAAAACGCCGAAATTTCCATTTATTTCTGTCTAAAAATTCGTCGCCTGGCAAGATATCCAACCCCGATTTTAAAAAGTAATTATCCTGGAATATATATAATTTTTTACCGCTTAAACACTCTCAAATGACAGCAACAGATGGACAGGGAAGGAAAGACTCCCGACTTTTGCACAAAAATCTCTGCTCTTATTGCTGCTATTTTCACGGTTTTCTTGAGAAATTGCATCCTATATGGACTGATAGGCTCATGTTCAAAGCAAGCTACAGCCTACCTCTTGCGGAACGATTTAGCATTACGTTTTTAAGGAGGGTTGAGAACGTATCTGGACGGGCAGTCTAGACCCAGTACAATGTTTCGCAAGATTGTCTCCAATAAATGTTGAGATATTAAGATTAAAATCTGATATTTTTGTCACACTCTTTGTATAACTGCCGAGGGAAGCGCACTATTTAAAGTTATTTAAAGTGGTGGTGATTAAGCGATTGCGCGCGTGTCTACGTCCGCTCACGAATTAGTCATGAGCGACTGAGAGAGAATTCAGGGAGCAAGGTATCTACTCGATCTGTCTCCATAGAAGGGAGAGAGAGAAAAGTTCATATCTCGGAGAGAACAGTAAGGCTTTGAACGGTGCATGGCGTGCTTCCTGTTAGTCACGTGCCAGGGCCTCGAGACTAGGCCCCCTCCCCTCAACTGGAAAAAATATTGTTCCCTCTCCTTCCGTCTCTTGCATTTCCGAGAATTTCCACAGCAGATAAAGGTGACCGTGTAGAAGGTATTATATAGAAGGCAAAGCCGGATTGAGCTGCGAGGGTACGAGTTTTTTTTGTTTATATTAATAGATTTGTGTCTGCACACCTGTTTCCGTCTTTCCGTATATCCCTGCACCCCCTCCCCCTTCGTCCTTTTTCGTTGATTTCTTGAGACATGGTGGGATGGGATCAATCTCAGAATGGAGGAATATAGATAACCTCTGGGGACTGCTACTCTTTGTGACAAGCAAAACATGTCGATGAGAGAGAGAAAAAAAAGCGAGGGAAAAGAAGGGAAGACGGGCTTGTCGCCTGCCAAAACTTTTCTTTCTCTCTTCCGCCAGTATTACCTCCTGCACTGTACCCCTCCTCCAAGCAATATGTGACTCTTCGGGTCCCTGCCAATTTTGATTTTGGTTCTCCTTTCACACTGCCGAGGTGTAGTGTGATCCCAGACGAAACCTTGAACGATGACTTGGACGCATCGATGCATACTGGTAGCCAAGAAAATGATTGGGAAATGGAACTAACAGTTTCTTATATTCTTTAATCAGTCCTGAAAAAATTATATAATCGACAACTATAGACGTGACATTGCTTGCATATAAATGTATAAATGTCTCAACAGTTTTACTTTTTATTTATGAGCAAGTCGAGTAGGAGGAAAAGGGTGTAGAGAGGGGTCAGTTGCATCGTGAGAGGTGATACGGGCCCCGGTAAAGTTTCCGAAATAACTTGGCTAGAAACCCTGCTTCATGATGAGTCCTTGGCTGGATCATCCACCTTTGACTGGTCATACAAAGTACATACTATGGCATTTCTGGTTGGGCACATGTCATGGAACATATTTAGAGACTGCTGCAGTCTAATGGAAATAAACTTGTACAAAAATAGAAATAGATTAAATAGAATGGAGCGTGAAGCAGTAGTTCCCTTTTTTTTTTCTCCAAAACTCTCATCAATTGCTTTTCTACTGCACAGGATGGAACACCTATCTTTCTCCTTTAATTAGTTGATGACATCTATAACTTCATTATAAAAAACATTCATTATAGTCACTCTCAGAGTCGCTGGTCAGGGTTGCCTTAGGTTATTGGATAGCCTAGCAAAACTCATTTTCTTATTGCTCTCACTGCAATCTTCAAGGGATTGCATCATAATGTTGCACCATATAAATTTCATGGTATCAGCACTTATCACTACAGGGTGGGCATCTAGTGTCTTGATTTAAAAAAGTAATAGAAAATGATAGGTTTATGAAAGACCTGCTACTTCGAAATTGTTTCGGATGCATTAAAGGTACTAGTGCTTCTGATACTTGCACTCTTCATCTCACTTGCTTAATGTGGCAAAAATGAGTAATTGTTCATGTCAGGCTGTCCATGCCTATATTCCCTTCATAGTGAGCCTATAGAGTGGTTCTGTATGTATGCCTATTGGCAGCAGACAGACATGGATAAATGCATCCTCCATAAAATTGTGTTTATCCTAAATGAAGTGTATTGACATTAAATATGAATCTGTGTTATCTGATCTGAACCTTCTTTGATTTTGCAGGTCTGCACACTTCAGCATGATGGCAATCAAACAAAATCCCATGCTGGCTGAAGCCTATTCAAATCTTGGGAATGTTTACAAGGAAAAGGGAGGATTGCAAGAAGCTCTAGAAAACTATCGGCATGCCATTCGGTTGAAGCCGGATTTCATAGATGGATATATCAACCTGGCAGCTGCTCTTGTATCTGCCGGTGATCTAGAAGGTGCCGTCCAGGCATATGTCTCTGCTCTACAGTATAATCCTGTGAGTTCCCCCTTGGCACTTTAATATTGTCAGTCATAAGTGAATGATGGATTTTAGTTATTTCACACTTGAAGCTTTTTAACTCTTTATGAGACTTGTTGTTTGGACATGTAGAGTAGGTCTTTAGAATTGAGAAGTCCAAGTATATTGAGATAGGTGATGGGTATATTTCCAATTAAGTCACAATGGTCTCTGTGTCATTCAAGTGGATTTATAGTCTTAGCCAGTCACCTCAAGCTGAAATCACTAGCTTGAGTGAGCTTGGCAAAGTAATCTCATTGATCCAGTTGGTTGACTTAAGTCATGAATGCCCCATATATATTTTATAAGTCAGTAATTGTGTGTCTTTCCTTCTGTACCTCTTTCCCAGGATCTTTACTGTGTGAGAAGTGACTTGGGGAACCTATTGAAAGCACTAGGAAGACTTGATGAGGCAAAGGTGAGACTGCATGCTAGGCTAATTACTTTTTCTCCTTCCCTGTCCTTCCTTCTTCTCTATGCCTATTTCCACACCCCTGCATTCCTCTTGTTTCTGACTCCCCTTGATGGAACAACACTCTGAGATATGTCTGGTTTTCATGTAGGAATGAAAAGCATACATCTGGCCATATGGGTAGCCCGTGATGGCACCCCTGCGTGTAAGGCATTTGTTCTCTGCTTAGCGTCTGGAGTTTCTTCGCATCTGCTTTTCATTGATGGAGAGAAGCTTCTCTCTAAATGGACTAGAACAGGAAGGCTTAGCTCTTCTGCCAGGCTGGCATCATGAGCTTATCCATTGACAGACCATCCTGAGCTCGTCCATTGACATGGGCCAATCAAAATTTACTTCTTTGACTGTGAAATGTGGAAGCATTGGATTCATGAATTGAATTGTTTTTTCTTATTGGGCATTCTATATATTTTGCATCATTATAAATTTTAACCATCAGACTTTGCACCAATCCCTAATTTGGATCCAGCTTCATGTTTCACTCTGCGCAAGCACGAATGCGTCTTTGTGGGCATTAGGCTCTCTTGAATTCCATTCTTCCCAGACAGTGTGCATTGCCATACAACCTCAGGCAAGCTTCAATCAGGCATGTTTCAAATATTTAAATTGCCCATATTTGAAACTCATGAATTGAATTCTATGCATTTTGCATAGATGAAAGTATTGCTTCATTTATTTATGTCATAGGTGTTGAAATGTATAAAAGCATAATCGTGAGGCTATGATAAGTGGAGGCTTCAGAAGCAGTCTGTGTGGCTTGTATGGTTGCCCATGAGTGATTATCATAAGCCATGTTCCCAAGGAGTGATTGATGATTGATCGCTTGAAAAATGAAGATGCTATGGAATTTTTTTCTTCTTTCAAATACAAAGTGGAATCTTTTAAAATATTTGAGGATGGTAGTGTTTTTGTGGTCTCACATGAACCCCTGATGCCCTTAATGACGTATGACCAGCAGCATAGCGCGATGAAGGGATCCTGTATCATGCACACTATGTATGCATGATGTAAGGAGCTCTCCCCCTTCCCATGGGCTCTTCATATGGCTGTTTTCTTGAATCTGCATTTTGTTTTAGAAAAGTCAAGGCTGATGAAGTTCATAATATTCACAAATATTTTATTCAAGAGTTGGAGTGTTGTTCATATCCCTTCCTGTTGCGACTTTGCCTTTGACTTTCTCTCTGTTCCCCATTCCATCTCTATTTCATCAAGAAACTCCACCTCATCACCTGCATCATGTTCATGTGAGTTTCTCCTTTTGTTGTCATTGGTCTATTGACTGGTAAGGTTTTTACTCTTCATATCAATATTTGGTAACAAAGGATTTCTTATAAAACTTCTTGTTAAACTTGTCATTTAACCAAAATTTTAACAGATCAGAAGGATTATTATTTTGAAAAATTCATCCACTAGTGGGGGTAGAGTGCATAGGCTTAGTTTTGACATGTTGAGGTGCTCGAGAAATAAGGAGGAATGAACTTGGAAGGATATGTGTTTGGCTCAAATGAATGTCATTCTCAGGCCTACAGTGCAGGAGGATGCTTCTTCCTTGAGGCCACCATGCAGCAGCTCAATGCCCACCTCTGGGTATCAGGGGTTTGTAGCAGTCCTCCGGTAGGCCTATGAGGTGTCTTGGAATGACTTGATTCCCATGTGTGCATTTATCTTATGCTTGTTAGGTAGTTGTTTAATTTTAACATTTTGTTAGTTGTACATCTGTTGTATGGTTCCTTCATTAAACTTGAAAATTCATTGGGCTAAGGAACAAGCAGTAATTTTATTATGAAATTTTTGTGATTGCAGTTTTGTTTAAAATGAAATTACAAGTAGGTTTTTTAAAACTTATTTTCTGCCAGTATCTAACCTTTGTGAGTAGTCAGGAGACCATCTCTTGCTCTTGAAAATACCCAATAACCAGGGTAAATGATTGCATCCTCAATTGCTATATGGGTCAAGTCATTCCATGATAATCAGCTACTCTTCATTTCATCATCAGCTGAGACTGACATCAGTTGGTGACAGCACTGTGAGCTTGTATTGATAAGTGCAGGTCCATGTAGTATTTGAAATTTTGTGATGCTTTACTCAACAGATTAAACAGTTTAGTCTTGAAAGGTTTTACTGTATGTTCTACATTTTTACCCAAAATGTTACTACTGTATGGTGAGGGAATGATACCTCATTTTATTTTGTCCAAAGCCATATCCTTCATTTGCACAAAGAAGGTGCGTATCTCAAATCGTATTAGAGCCTCGACAAAGCTGCCTGAGTTTTTAGCTGATATTTGTCAAACTCGATTGCCTAAAGCTATAATGTGCTTGCTTTTATTCACTGCCTTCTTGATCTCATTGACAGATAAATGGTAACCTCAATGATATGAATGACTCAAACAAAACAAGTCACATCAATGATGAGAACAGTCATTCCATCATCCCTTGGGTCACTGTATATCTTAATCCAAGAAATCCCATATATAGTCAATTTAACAGGGCAAGTCATTACTTATGGAGATGTATAAGTAAAGGAAAAATGGGTCAATATGCCAATTCATTGAACAAGAAATATCACTACTTACAGTTCAAACCCCGTTATTTATCAAGTTTCTTTCAGTACTATAGACATCCAGCAGTCTGTCACACTTTGGTTAAATTCACAAGTCATTATTTTGCAGCAGTCATGCAGACTTTAATGTCAGTCTTAGCTGTTGGTAGAATGATATAGTGACCCAGATCCATCCTGGATTCATATGAATTATCCAATCCTTCTGGATCATCATATATTGCTTAATCTTAGACTAGGAAGTAGACATTACGTTGATTTTATGGGATAGATTATGGAGCCTATTAGCTTGTGAAAGTTTTTGCAAGATAATGAAGGGACTCGTGTGCCTTAAAAAAAAATCCTTGATAAGGCTTGTATGGGGAGCATGCCATTAGGAAACTTGAATTGTGTTGATCCTATTTGGAGATACCTGATTATTATAATCATCTTCATCCATATCAATATGTTTTGGTGTGATTGAACCCCACCAATGTACAATTTCCAAACAGAAGATGAAAGTTTGGGTTGAATTTGATAATGTCATTCTGAAGCTGCAGATAAACCTGCCACCTTGATTCTTTTCATTGCTCATGCTTGACTTGGGATATTCATTAATGCCCTACTAGTGTAGAAGCCCATGCATGCACAGGGTGAAATAAGTAGAATGGAAGCTTTTCATACTTACTCTTCTGCTCTTTCATTAGTTGACTCCACAATGAATCATGCTGCAGAATGGTTTAAACTTCCTTACCTTTTTCCTGGCATCTTGAGAGCAACACCAAAATTCAAAATTTTATTATTGAGCACTAACTGGATGCTTCAGACTTACATAGAGCACTGTAGTAAACCAGCGATGGCCAAGACAACAAAATTCATAAGATCATTGTTAGCAGTTGCCATAGCAACAATGTCCAAAGCCAACAATGCCTCACACTCACTTTGGATATGGGCACTTTTCACAGGGAGGCATTCAATACAATGATGTTCTTATGGCTGAAGTTTGGCTCAATTACATCTAAATTTTCTGTTGTACGAGGGCTGGTCAATGTATTCTCGGAAAAATGCTTTTATTGTTCTCTGATTTCGCCAATTTTTTCAGGATACTTTCTTTAACATATTAGTACTTCTCAAAATATTTTCCGCCATGATCGATGCACTTTTTCATGCGACCAAACCATGCAGAAAAACAGTCCTGCAAATCAGCTTCTGAAAACTTCTCCAGTTCCTCTTCCATCGCCTTCACAAGATCCCCCTGCATGTCAAAACGCCTCCCCTTCAGGTTTTTCTTCATTTTTGGGAAGAGGAAGAAGTCGCAGGGTGCCAAATCTGGTGAATAGGGCGGGTGGGGAAGTTGAGCCAATTTCTTTGAGGTCAAAAATGATTGGGTGACTTTTGCCTTGTGCCCCGGAGCGTTGTCATGGTGCAGAACTTCACCGGAATTTCTTCATGTTCAGCAACCCATTGCTTGCTCTGGTTCTTTGTCTCTGGGTCGTAGAAGTATATCCAGGTTTCATCACCTGTGAGGATGTTTCCCACAGCTTCAGAGGCTCCACCGTCGAATTTCTGAAGCATGAACTCACAGAAGTCCACACGAGCTTTCATGTGATCCAGTTTCAGCTGGTGCGGAACCCAACGAGCACAGAGCTTCCTCATCCCAAGGTGTTCATGCAGGATCTTGATGACCGAGCCATGCGACACCCCAACGAGCTTCTCTAATTCCCTGGTGGTGATTCGCCTGTCCTCGTCTAGGTGTCGCTTCATGCTGGCAATGTTCTCTGGAGTAACAATGAAATTTGGACCACCTTCACGGGGATCGTCGTCGAGGCTGAAGGAGCCAGATCGAAAGCTCGCAAACCACTCGTAGACAGTGCTTTTGGATGGAGCTTGGTCCGCAAGTGCCTTTTGAAGGGTTTCGAAACACTGTGCCGCCGAATTTCCCAACCGAAACTGCACCAAAATTGCAACGCGTTTGTCACGGTTCGTCAAGGGTGGCAAGACCCTCTGACTCGTTTCACTTCTCGCGCGCTTGCGAGTCTCCATTTTAACGCAGGGATCCGAAATTAGAAGGGAAAACTATTAAGATATATAAGAATACACAGTGAAAAAATCGTGGGGATCGGACAATAAGAAGTCACTTTTTCCGGGAACTCTTTGACCAGCCCTCGTATTTATCATAAATTATTTATTAATCTATATGATATATATGTACATATACAGAATTTTGCAGTTATTTAATTAAAGTTTTCCGTCATGGTTGGCCAAAAATTTTTTTTTGTTGCATGGCTTGACACCCATGAATAGAAAGAATCAGTAGCAAGTTACAGGGGTAGGCTATAGTGTCATGCAACTTTCAAGTCTGTCATGAAAACAGTTGGAATATTGGAATAATTAGTCCATATGTATATTTTGACACCAGAACATCATGCCGGTTCATTCAAATTGAAATGTATCTTCAGATGTAAGCATATCTCATTTTTGGAGTCAGCAGGTGAAAGCATGACAGGATAACATTAAGTTTCTGTTAAGATTTCATAGGAGAACATTTGCAAAAGTATCCTGTAGTATCTGAGCCTTTCTTCATGCTTGTCTATCTACTCATCCATTCACTGGGCAGATTGCTCTCATTATATGGTATTATAGCTGTTATCTTATACTTGGTAGGCTGGAATTTTAAAGTATGGTCTTTGTTTTAAGTATGTGACAATCACTTTATTGTAGGCAGTAAGCTTTGGTGGTAGTGAAGAAATTTAAGAGACTCTAAAGAATAGTAAAGAGGAGGTTCCCCTTCTCTTTTTTTTCCCTCCCGCTTCTTCTCCTAAGGCCAGATAGATTGCACTTGGACCCAGGCTTTCCAGGCAGGCTGAGCTGTGTGTCACAGCATGGACTCCGTGTGGTTTGTTTATGAGTACCAACACCCACAGTGCAGCAGGTAACGTCATGCTTGACTGCTATTAAAGTAAATGATGAAAACCATCCCCAGAGGTGAATATTATTTGATCTGGGGATATATTTTGAATTCAGTAGGAATGCGAGATTTAGGTAGAGCATTAGGGCTTCTGCATGGGAGTTGCTCCGTGTTAAGCTATGCACAGCGCGCTATTCCCCTCCCCACTTCATTCCATGAACTCCAGCTTCTTAATGCTTTTTTTATTTTTTTTCCTTTGGAGAGGAGCTATTATTGCTCCTCATGTCTTGTTTGGTGACTGGATTGGTCAGTTAATGTCATTGCTGGAAATGGAATGGAGAGCTTCTGCGTTGCCTGTGTAGACTGAGCTTAGGCAGGCTGCGATAGGGCGATTTTTAGAATGCAGGCCAGGGCGCTGCGCAGTGCATATGGTTTGAGAGTAAATTGATTTTATTTAAAGGGCCCTACTTAATGTGAATTTTTCTTTCTCCCAGTCATACAAAAGCTAAAATTATGCATCTCCTTCTCCCCATTTCTTCCGAAACCCTCCTTTCTTGCATTGAAACATACCACAACAGAAAACCCATTTATGACTTTTCTTTTATGTGTATTTTTTTTTCTCCCCCCCCCCCCCCCCCCCGTTTCCTTCTCCTGACTGCTTCCATCAATCCTATGTGGAACATTGGATATAGGCCTGCTACTTGAAAGCCATCGAAACACGTCCTGATTTTGCTGTGGCATGGAGCAACCTGGGGTGTGTCTTCAATGCTCAAGGGGAGATTTGGCTTGCCATTCATCACTTTGAGAAAGCAGTTGCTTTGGATCCCAACTTCCTTGATGCCTACATAAACTTGGGCAATGTCCTTAAGGAAGCACGCATCTTTGATCGGTGAGTTTGTTCTCTTAGGTAAGAAATTGGTGATATGGAGTGGTAGAAGTAGGAATTGAAAACAGAAATGTATGGAGGTACAGCCTGTTTGTATTCATAACTCATGTTGTAGCATATTTTATATCACTCAGTTATATATCAAAGCAGTGTTCCAAGTCAAGTTTTTCATTTTATGAAGTTCATTATGTCACTTTCCTGGAGTCATGGTGATGTGTCCTTCAGGCTGCAGAGCCTTTGTGTGATGGCTTTACTTTAGTGATTAGGCCTGGAGGTTTTTTTTTTTAATTCCCAATTTCCTTATAATAAAAAAAAGAAGAGTCGAAAAATGGCGACTAGCTGGCCACTTTTTAGACATAAGCCTACACTGTATTGGATGTCGCAAAAGTCACATCACATTTGGTATTGTACACGTTTCACACACGTTTGATATTTATTAATTATGTATTATTCTCATTTACTATTTATCCTTTGTTCTTTATACGCTAATTTAGCAAAAAAATCTATGGGAGGAGGAAGGCCGGGGCGGAGAGAAGAAAAAAAAAAGCACTAAAAAATCTGGCATTTCTCCAGATGAGATATTCACTCGGGGTATCCACTAATGCCCCGCGACAGAAAAAGAAAAGTCATAAATGGGTTTTCTGTTGTGGTATGTTTCAATGCAAGAAAGGAGGGTTTCGGAAGAAATGGGGAGAAGGAGATGCATAATTTTAGCTTTTGTATGACTTGGATTCCCCTCACATTTTAGAATCTTAGCAAAAAGAATAAACGCCTTGCCGGTCCATAAACTGTGAATCCGTTGCTGGAGTCGGCTTCCTTCGAGGCTGGATAGCGCTACAAATAACTTCATTATTTGAAATATTATTGGGAAATGAGTATATACATGCGTCTTACTAAGTGTGGCAAGGGGTGGGTTAGGAATCGAAGTCTCGTATGGCCGAGCTTGTACTAGGAGGAAGGCTAAGTGAAAAGAAGCCGGAACTTCCACGAAATCCTATACCATTCATTCCTCTTCCTTTCCTCTTTCCTGTCGATCGATCCAAGCCTACATCTAGCCCCGCCTCCTCCCGACGTCCTTTTCCTTCCGGATTCCAACACCAGAAGGGCCGAAATCTTTGGTAATCGGATTTTCCCGGACTTCTCTCCGCCACATATCGATATATCATCGGCACATAAATAGATGGTTGTGGCGGATGGAGGGTTGCCAACGGTTCTGGTTCTCCCCTTTGACTTCTTCGCGAGATATGCATGGGAGTGGAAAATGAAGTAGAGAGAGAGAGACGACAGGGTTCCCCCTTCCTTGTATCTCATCGGAGGAGTTACGGAGGCAGTGGGGTCTTTTCACGCAATCGCGGGGGAATAAAAGGGGGCCAAGGTTCATGCGCATGCGCCGTCGCAGGAGTCGGTGGGGTTTCTTTGACGTCCGAGGGAAGGGGGGGCCTCATACATCTCCCTCACTCCTTCCCACCTACACACACAAGCATCCATCTGCCTTTCATCTCCCTCCTGTAGTGATTGTTCATCACGAGAAACTCGGTTCAGGTCATGCGAGGCCGTCGTCATCCAGGACTTAATTGCGTCCCACAGAATGACTCGGATTCGGATCCGGTTCCTCATCATGGCATCCGATGTGACGTGACTTGATCTTTCGTGGTCCCCTGTCCCTTGCTCAGATCTCACCAACCGAGTACTTCCTCCCTGCCTGTGATAACTGTTCCCCTGTCTCTGTGTCTCGTGCATAAGTCAGTACCTCGTCCTCATGGATTATCAGTGTATCGTGGTTTACACGATCGTGACGATCCTTCCCCCCCCTCCTCTGGACCATCACGATCGCCTCCATTCCGGCTGCTGTGGCTGTCTCAAATCCATCTTCAAAGCGTAAGCGTCATGCAAAAAAATTGGGAGGGGGGGGGGGGGGGTGAAGGTTATTTTCCCCCTTCACTTGCCGCTTTCAAAGATGGAATCCGCATGAATTACCGAACGATATAGCTATTCCCAGCTCTCATTAATGTTGTACGTAGATAGTACTCATTTCTCGTGTCTCTCTTCTCGTGATTAATGAGTAGTAATACAGCAAATTTACACTAATTTCGATATCTGAGAGAGACCGGGGAGAAGTCGTTCGGGGTTATAGACCTCACCTCGCATGTTCTGCGATTAATTTGTCAAACCCTCCCTTTATTATGTATAACATGTATAAAGTAGTAATGTGTTTCATGTGGATATTCGGACCCTTCGCGATTAGACTATTATGCGAGAACTTCAGCCTCACAGCTAGGAAATTCTGTGAGATATTATAGCAGAGAAGGAAGGATTAGGAAGAAGGCTGAAGGATTGATGTATTCTAAATTTGAACTCTTGAGGGACCCCGCTTTTTAAGCCACGTCATGGTGGTGTCTGGGAACGAGCCATTGGCTTCCAAAACCGACGGTTCGCAGAAAGACAAGTATCGCTCATTTTTTTAAATTGCTCGTTTGTGGTGAATTACATGGCGGTACTTGCTCTTCGGAGCAGGGGCAGAGAGCGAGTTTAATTATTTCCTTCCCCGGGTTTTCTTCTCGCTCTATTGCGTGCTCTTGTCATTTTTTTTTTAACTTCTGGAATGTTGGAAAGAAGAAAGAAAAGGAATTGAAAAGGGGAATGAAGGCACATTGGCATTCCGTACATCCTTTCGCGTTGCCGTTCTTGGTATTTCATGCGACAGTGGCGCGAAATTTCCTTCCCTTCAAGCAGCTATCAAGACCTTGTTTCATTTGGTATGCGAAGCATGGAGCTTCTTTCTGGATTTGAAAGGCGATTGGGAAAACAGCGGCTGGGGAAGGGATTTCTCAGGGAAGCCAAAAGTCACGAGGACCAGGCATGTGACTCTGTCGGGCCTTTGCGATATAAATGGACTGCTACCGGAGCCCCCTTGAATCGAGCGTGATTCTGAGAAGTCTGAAGAAAAATTATGAATCGTTGACGATTCGCTATTGCCCACTTTCTTTTGGGAAGGAAACCAGGACATGTCGCAGGTCTTGCTACTGAGGCTGTCACGTTTCGTTGAAAAATTAATGCGTGCGGCTTTCGTTCTCGCTGCCAAGAAATTGAAGCGTAAAGTATCGTAGGCGGATGCTGGAATTTGATTTGAGTTCCTAAACGCAGTTGCCTGTCGCCTCCCAGCTCATCAAGTAAATGGACACCCAGCGCATTTTCTGCAGTAAGAGATTCTCTTGAGGTCTGTATATGCACGAAAAAAATGATATGGCATCGTTTTCCGCTGATTCATCCAGTATTAGTTACGAGGATGTTTTCCTCGGGTATCCGTGAATCATCCTCGTTCACATGAATCTTGACACCAATGTTTGTACATGTAATGCATTTCATTCGTCTTCTAAGCACGAAATGCCAGCGAAAGTGCACCTGAAGAGAAGGGAAAAGCCTTGTCACTGCCTATGATGAGTGTGGAGAGAAGGGATGTTTTTTTTATTTTTTATTTTTAGCAATTTTGTCCTCCAGCTCTGGCTTCGAATAACTGGTGGAGAGAGGCTACGGCTTCATTGTGCGCCGATAATCCATCTTTTACGATCCTCCACCAATCAGATATGATCTGTGAGTAGAGTGCACAACGTAACAATCGAGAACGAGGACGAGACGACCAGCGAAGTCATTGGAGCCTCGTTGGAGGATGATTGGTGTGGCCGCTTTCATTGCTCCCGCCGAGATATAGGATGATCGATAAAAGCAGCTCGCAGGCTAAATTGGATTGGGGAGCAGCGAACTCCATCAGCGTAAAAGGGATTTTCGTATCTCCTCCGCGCCACGCAGTGGTCCATGGCCTTTGAATGGAGATGAATGCCCAGGGTGGATCTGGATGACGGGGATGCAATAAGGTTGCTTCCGGGCCCGGGCAAGGCAGGTGGTTCCCATGGCAACCGATCCACCTCTTCTCTATCCTATATATTGCGCCATTCTTTTCTCCCTTTTGTCCTTTCTTCGATCTTCTCTTTCCGTAGGTCATTCATTAAATCTCATCATTAGGTTGGCTGCCCTTGTTCTGAACACAGGGGTCTCATCCTCATTTTGAGTGGGTCGTGGAATATTATTCTTTCCTCCTTCTCCCACTTCATTTCCGGGGTGACACGAGACGATGAGCTCTCGTTCTATTTGGCAGACGTTTTCCGACGTTCGTGAGATGAAAAAGGAAGTTTTGTTTGTTGGAAAAAAACGGGGTGGGTTCGTTGCTTGCACTGCCATGTGCCCGGCTATGTTCCTTGATGAATGTGCCTCTCTTGTGGCAGAGAGTGAGTAATGGGATCAGATACCGGAAAATGGGAATGCTCTCATTGGGGACGAAGCCTTGGCAGTGAATTCCGTTCAGATGGAAATCCCCTGACAGACGACAGCGCGGCTGGTTTTTTCAATCAACGCTGAAACTCGTAACGCCTTCGTTATCGCTTCCGACCAGTGTTTTTCCTCTCTCTCTCTCTCTCTCTCCCCCTCCCTCCCCTTCGGAGTGTTGCACGAACCCCCTCCCCCCTAAACCCTTTTCTGGGGGTTCGCGCAAGGGTGATTCAGATAAAATTGGGCTAAGTCGCAAAATGCGATTCACATTGAAAGCATTTTCTTGTCAGATAGGGGAAACGTTTTATGAGAATGTCTCTAGGGAAAGAATAGGGGGGAGGGAAAAGGAGATATACTGTCCATCTTTGAATCTTCTTTCGCTATCTTCCTGCCATATACAGGATGCCTTGAAGCCCTAATACCCCCCCCCCCCCCCCCAACCCTCAGCTTAAATCGACCGCGCAGGCACCGAATGGCCAGGACCATATGAAAGCTCATCTGGTTTTGCAATTTATCGCTGTTGTGATGGCGTGACTGTTAGTCTGAGACGGTGAAAAACGACTATTCGTTGATCGTACTGCAACCGTCACTTTTCATGAAGGGGAAAAGAGGTGGGGAATCCATTAATCAGCCGATCTTGGATATAGCTCGGGTGCCGCGTGGAAGTGAGGAATTTGTCACACGTAATTGGAATGTCGATAGAGGATTGTGCATCTCGCCCAGCCGTCATCCAGGCCGACAGCTGGCGCCCGCGATTTAGATTGTGATTATAAATTGCGATGTTTTATTAAGAGACAAGCCTGCTTTGCTTCGCCATCGTGCAGTTATGCTCCTGAGAGGAGCTAAGGTTTCGTGGCTCCCTGTTCATGTTTAATGCAGTGCATGGATCGGACGGATGATGGAGGAAAGCGGAGCCTGGATTGGAGGGATGATGAGGGAAACAAATCGTTGGGATTTCGTCCGCGTCGTTTGCCTCTGTTATAGTGCTTTCACGGGGTGTGCGTTGCATTCTCACGATGGCGGAAAGGGAGGAATGGGATCGTAAAATCCTCCTGTGACGTTCCGTCTTCGTCTTGTCGGAGTTGACATGGTTCCTATCTACTCCGGGGATGTGAACCAGGCGCAAGAAAAAGGGAATAGAATAAAGGAGGAAAATTTCGGGGGCGAGGAAGGGGGAGGAGGAGGAGGGAAGGGTTCTGATGGACGCCCACTCCAGGGACTTCCCATTTCCTTCTTTCTCTTTCGTTTTCCCTCCCATTTCCCCATTACTTCCAGCTAAGTGTCTAGCATTCATTTCAATGAAGAGTAATTTCGTTTGGTGAGTGTCATGTCCTCGCGTAAGTACTTTCTCGGCGCGATAATGCCGTGCCATTTGGTGTGAAGAGAAATAATTAAGTCTGAGCCAGAAGATGGAGAAAAGGAGATTTATCGCTCTGCTGGGACTTTTTCCATTTTATCTTGTTTTCCTCCTTGCCTGCAGAGGAAAAAAAGTAATGGGTGGATAAGGAGCTTAATATGGGGTAAATAAATTACTCGACTTCCAAACTTTTTTGTAAGAATTTTCTTCACCGTAACCGTTTCGGCACCGTAAGTCGCATACTTTTTTTATTATGAAGAAAAGGGTTAAACTCCCCCCCCCCACGAGACTGGAGGATTCTTTCTTGTGCTGCACCCATGGTGCCGTACATACTATCTTAATTCCATGACGTTTCCTCACTTTTCCTGCCTTGGTTCAGGCAAGACATTTCCCTGAATATCAAGGAAACAAGGGAAGGGAAAGACTTTGAAGTTGGGGATCAATTTGTTTGGCTTCTCATAAATGCTGAATGACATTCTTCATTATTATTTAATCCATCAGCATAGACTCTCAAGGACTCCCTTTACATCAAGGAAATGAGAGTAGCATACATTAAGCAAAAGCAATTACTTTTTTAGTATTTGGTTTAATACTTAGGATTGAAATGGAGATGCTGGGATGAAACTGGAGCTGCACTCTCCCCAATGAAGCCATTTGTTTCCCTTTTGATGTTTTTTAGGGCTGTGGCTGCATATCTGCGAGCCTTGAATCTCAGTCCCAATCATGCTGTTGTGCATGGAAATCTTGCCTGTGTCTACTATGAGCAAGGGTGAGTTCCCTCTTTAATATCCTTCTCTTCTATATTCCATATATCAAGAGTTCTCTTGGGAGCTGAAAAGGGAAAGGATGATGACAGAGCATTGAAGTCCTTCCATTCTCTGACAAAGGCAATATGTGTCAAAGATGATAGAGGCTTTTTCTACCATAATTGCTGGAGAACTCAATGGAAGTTCTGAGAAGCTTAGAGGCTCCCTGTAAAGTCAGTTGGATATCTTCATCAAATTTTTATGGTTGAGAGATTGGCATGAATAAATAAAACATATACCAGGGTTCAGTCTCTGTATACACAAGTAAAAATTCTTAGAAACCAGAGCTGAAATATTGATAAAGGTTGAGTGGAGGAGTAGAATGTGGATCTTCATACTTGCTCTCAGTGAATACCTTGTATTTGTTTTCTTTTCCCAGGCTCATCGACTTGGCAATCGACACATATCGAAGGGCAATTGAACTTCAGCCAAATTTCCCAGATGCATACTGCAACTTAGCTAATGCACTCAAGGAGAAAGGGCAGGTTAGTCTATAAACCATGTGATGTGCAAGCCGTCTCATGGAAATGCTTTCATTGTTTTAACAGATTTCATTTATCATGGTTAGCATTGTGCAAGCTTCTCATAGGATGGAACTTGATATCTTGCAAGAAGTAATAAGTATTAACAAGTTGACTGCCAAAACCTGGTCCAGCCCAGTGAATACAAGAATGTACAGCCTGCTTGCATCCCATGTGGCAGTTAACGTGTCAAGCAGTAACATTATTTGTATGGTAGTTACTGGGAAATCCAGAGAGTTGATGCTGGCTCTATTGAGTGACTTAAAATGAATTTTCTTAGGTTGATGCATTTCATTTGTACATGCCCTTTCCTGAAACAGATTGGCCAGAAGAATCCTTGAGTTCTTTTGTGTATTTCATATTGAAAGGAATCATTTTCCTATCTTGCATTGGTTCTGAAACTTCAGCTCTTTGAATTGCCAATTTGTGTTCTTCCATTCAGGTTTTGGAGGCAGAAGAGTGCTACAACACAGCACTTCGACTCTGCCCCAACCATGCTGACTCCTTGAACAACTTGGCCAACATCAAGAGAGAACAGGGATTGATTGAAGAAGCAACTCGCCTCTATGTCAAAGCCCTTGAGGTCTTCCCTGAGTTTGCTGCTGCTCATTCCAATTTGGCATCTGTCCTTCAGCAGCAGGGAAAGCTCAATGAAGCCCTCATGCACTACAAGGAGGCCATCAGGTTAGCATTCCATGGTTACCATTCTTAGCATTGCATAGAACTCTCAAGTAGTTGACCTTTACAAGACCTTTTGAGTATTTATTTTAAATTGCATTAATACTGACTTCAAACTAAGTGCACTCATGGACATACTCATTGAGACTTCTCTCACCACCTCTGCTGACAGGATCCAGCCAACATTTGCAGATGCATACTCCAACATGGGCAACACATTGAAAGAGATGCAGGATGTCCAGGGTGCTCTCCAATGCTACACTCGTGCCATCCAAATCAACCCTGCATTTGCTGATGCTCATTCCAATTTGGCTTCCATCCACAAGGTACTGCATTTTTCATCATATGTCCTGCTTTTGATACTTGAAACATCCTTCTTAGGTTTAAATGACTGTAATGGTTCACTTTGATTAAATGAAATCTTATGTGGTGTTTTCTGATGAGAATGGTGAAGTGAATCTGTTGATCTGAAATTGTGGAAGTGAGTGAAACTTTATGTAATTGTATCAGGATTCAGGAAACATCCCAGAGGCAATCCAGTCATACAGGACAGCATTGAAGTTGAAGCCAGACTTCCCTGATGCCTACTGCAACCTGGCCCACTGCCTCCAGATTGTCTGTGACTGGACAGAGTATGACAGGCGAATGGCCAAGCTGGTGGCCATTGTTGGAGATCAGCTTGAGCGCCATCGGCTTCCATCTGTCCATCCTCATCACTCTATGCTGTATCCCCTCTCACATGAGTATCGCAAAGCAATTGCTGCTCGACATGCTTCTCTCTGTCTTGAGAAGGTAGGCCTTCCATTGATGTCATGACAGTACTAGATCTGTTTAATATAGTAGGTTTAATTTTGAGTGATTTAGGGTCATTAGTCCCCTGAATACACAAGTGGAGAACCATTAAAATTTTCATTCAAGTAATCATTACAATGTCTGTGTGGAAGGTGACTGATTTCTTTCAACTTCCTCTTGTGATGGTGTTGACTGATGTTATGTTCTGATCTGTCATTTCTGAGCAGATTCAGGTGCTTCACAAACTACCTTACAAATATCCAACTGAGTTGCTACCAGGGAACCGTCTGAAAATCGGCTATGTTTCGTCTGACTTTGGAAACCATCCAACATCCCACCTGATGCAGAGCATTCCTGGCATGCATGATCGGGATAGGGTTGAGATCTACTGCTATGCCTTAAGTCCTGATGATGGTACAACCTTCCGGCAGAAGGTGGCCAAAGGCGCAGATCACTTTGTTGACTTATCCCAGGTGAAACCTCATTTTTTGGCTCTTATCTGTTTCTGATCTTACCCCACATCTTGATCGAAGACATTCTTGGGTGCATTGCAGGTCATATGCTGTGGTAAAGCAGCAGATAGAATCAATATGGATGGAATTCACATCCTTGTCAACATGAATGGCTACACCAAGGGAGCTCGAAATGAGATCTTTGCTCTCAGACCAGCTCCTATTCAGGTGAATGCATGCCTGTCCTTTCTTAACTTGTGTGTTTTTAGAATTTTCACAAGCTTGTGATAAGCATATTTTTATTGAACAGATTAAATTTTAAGGCATTGCCATAAGTATAGACTATTGGACATGCTTCCTTTATAATAAAAATAAAGTAATATTACAAGTTCAATCAAAATTTTTAAATATTTTATATTGGATTTACTTTTTTTATGCAGATGCTGCAAAATATCAGGTATCATTGAAGTGTTTGTTTATTTTGCTGCTCAGGTGATGTGGCTGGGCTATCCAGGTACAAGTGGAGCATCTTACATGGATTACTTGATCACTGATAGGGTGACTTCACCCTTAGAGTTGGTTAACCAGTACTCTGAAAAGTTGGCTTATATGCCAGACACTTTTTTTGTTGGAGACCATGTGCAGATGTTCCCCCACCTAAAGGAGAGGATTGTCTTCGATTCTAAAGTAAATTTTGGTCTCATTTATCATTAATGGATCATTTGCAGCAATGTGAGGCAAGATTGAAAGAACTTAGTAAATTTCCTTTTTAGGACAACCTGTGTGGGAAACCTGACATCCCAGACAATGTGGCTATCATCAACACAGCAGATGTGAAGCCTCTTCTTGAAACCACTGACATTAAGGAAGTGAAGGCTGTAGTTATACCTGCCACCACATCTAAGCCCATCGAAGTGTCCCTAACAGTGGCACACCTACCCACCACCACCAACATTGAGGTTAGTTTTTCTCCCCTTTGCTTGGCAGGCACTCATGACTTGTCGTTAGAAGGAAGTCAGACGTTGACTTTGTTTTGCCCTTTGTGCATATTGAAGGCGATGATTTCCACTGGGTTGGTCCAGACAACACTGAATGGATTGGTGGTTCAGAATGGACTAGCCACAAACCAAGTGAACAACAAGGCAGCAACTGGGGAGGAAGTGCCACAGAGCATTCTTGTGACAACAAGGCAGCAGTATGGCCTCCCAGAGAGTGCTGTTGTGTTCTGCAACTTCAATCAGCTCTACAAGATTGACCCTGCCACCCTCCAGATGTGGGTCAATGTAAGTGGAACATGTTCCTCTCAAAAGCTTTATGAAAACTGCCAATGGAAAGCATCAACATTACTTGACTCTTTGGTGCTGCTATATCAATTGCAGTTTGTGTGGCTCCATCAGGCATCAATTTTTCTTCTCCACCATGTTGCTGTACTGCTTCGCAATTGGAAAAATAATTACCAGGAAGGTGCTTGATAAATTAATGTTTGATTGATGGAAGCATTCTACCTTTCCCACCTTGTAATAAAAATTACAGGAGTTTCAATGCATATTTCCCTTTTTGTCACTCACCATGCAACACTTATCAAGTGTTGCATGGCCTCCTTCAGGACAAGTGACTGTATTGTTAACAAGTACATATTTACTTCATTCTTTCCCTGCCTTGAGGCAAAAAATATAAACTTTCATCCAATAAAAATGGAGCTTGTGCCATACATGATGTACTGTGGTGGGCTTGATCACATGGGTGGGATAGCAGACAGTGCTATTATGTGTTCTTGACTTTAATGGGTAGTGGCTAGCCTGGCTGTTTTCCTTGCATGCTGAACCTAATGATTGTTGCATTCCATGCAGATCCTGAAGAGGGTTCCCAACTCAGTGATATGGCTTTTGAGATTTCCTGTGGTGGGAGAGGCAAACATAGTGGCTCAGGCTGCTCAGTATGGTGTCCCAGCTGGGAGATTCCTTTTCAGCAATGTGGCTGCAAAAGAGGAGCACGTGAGAAGAGGCCAGCTGGCTGATGTCTGCCTGGACACTCCTTTATGTAATGGGCATACAACTGGCATGGATGTCCTTTGGGCTGGTACTCCAATGATCACTCTCCCTGGTAAGTGTTTTTTCTTTCAAAGAACTTCTCGTTCATAATTTTTCTCACATCAATGCTCTGCTGATGCCATTGTTCTGTACCCTATACAGGAGAAACCTTGGCTTCCCGTGTTGCTGCCTCACAGCTCACCTGTCTTGGTTGCCCAGAATTGATTGCCAAGTCTCGACAAGAGTACGAAGACATTGCCGTTCACCTTGGCACTGATCGTGAATAGTGAGTTTAGTTTTTATCTTTTATTCCTCCTATTCCTATTTATTCATATTATTCATATTTTATTCCTATTATCCTCATGTTCAAAATGCTCATGGGTTGAAAGATGAATTCAGCATTCTATAGCTTATGTTCTTTATATCTCATTAGCCTGAAGGCAATTCGACACAAGGTCTGGAAGGCTCGGTCAGAATCACCCCTCTTCGATGTGAAGATCTATGCGAGCAACCTGGAGAGGTTGTTTCTTCGTATGTGGGAGAAGCACTCGCGGGGAGAGCAACCTGATCACATCACCCACTCTTTGACAAGAACCTCAACCTTGACGACCAGTGTCTGAGCACTAACAGGAAGATGTGGCTGCTATGGATGAATGCAGCTGGTTATGAGAGCCATGGAAACAGAGAAGAAAAAGATTGCGATTGTGATATTTTGTGAAGCTCACGAGAAGGCATGTGATCATGTCCGGCATCTGTGTGTATGCCCTTATTTTGATGTCATTTTTGGCTCGTTTTTGTTGTGAACGTCTTATGAAAGACATCCAGATGGCCATAGAAGTACGGACATGAAGTCGCACCAAATTGCTGCATTCTTTAGTCCTTATGCCTCTCACGTTTCTTCATCATTGAGCACAGTATGCTATATTGATGTTTGAAAGAGAGCCTCTTTGCTGCAAATCCCTCCTGTAGAAATAAAGGGTGTACTGTTCTCAGCATGGCTTCACCGTCGATAGGTGATATTTCATTGACGTATGTACAGGTGGACTGGATGGTAGCAGCGCAAACGGTTGAAAACAGAAGGAACCAGTAATTTCAGCTTGAAGCGGAAACGGATCCGTAGCCAGCGGGAGGGGGGAAAATTATATAATGTTTCTCCAAACGAGGTTTCTGACCTCCGCTGAAGGGAAACAGTGCCCTTGTAAAGCAAACAGCGAACATCTTAGTAAAATTATGGTTCAGCGTGAGGAGCTCCTGCATGGAATTGCGCAAGCTGGAGGAAAGGTAGAAAGCTCCGAAAAGCCCTACCCGAGAGCGAGTGTTTCTAAGCAGTACAACTTTGGCGGGCCGCGTGCTATTAAACGGGCGGCCTTGGACCATTTGTCACTCTTGCCTGGGTAATCCCGCTACTGCTACCTCGTCGAGTCATCTTATCACTGCCGACTCGGCTTCCGAGAAGACGACACGCAGATGAATGACGAATTCTGGTTGGCGCTCGACGAGCGCTGCCACTCCGCCTTCGCCGAGTTCCCTCCCGCGCCGATAGCTGCCCGCCACAGAGCCGAAGTGTGCTACCTCGGTTCTTTTGGTATGTCAGCGCTTGTAGGCGTTCGAGAAATGTGCAATAATTATTTTGTCGTTTTCACTCCAGAGGAGTGAAGCTGTGATGGAGACGGGCAATAAAATTCGGAAATCCCGTTCTTAGAGTGCCGTTTCACCTTGGCTGAATCGGAAATCTGACAACTGGTCCGATCTTAGAGGTTTACTCGAGGTGTCTTCGTGATGAGACTTCGTCCACGTTTTCGCACTTTGAGGTCAGAGGGGCCTTAGTTTTCTGGGGGGGGGGATGACCTCATAAATGAAATGTGATCTGACAACATGGACTCAATTTTCCCTACTGGTGCCAGGAATCCATCCAGCATACGTGATGGATGTACGAGGAAGCAAGAAAGTGTGATCCTACCTCGAAATCCGCCCTGTAATCATGCCAAAGAAACGCATTGTAGAAGATGGAAGATGGGAAGAGAGCACGACGTGTAGGGTTGCCTGATCCAGTCCTTAAATCCGACTAGCAACCCTGCCCCCACGGCCTTGTGCGACTCCCCTGGCGAACATAGTCCGACAATCTCCATAACGTCACGAATAAAATGGACCGGAAAGGGTTAAGGCTGGAAAGGAACCGGGAGGCCACCCAGTCCCAGCTGCCGTAGCCGAGGGCCGCGCATGCGCGTTGAGGGCAGGCTCCGGGAAGGCGGGAGGCTGCCGGTCCGTTTCCCCGAGAGAGAAATATTCAACGAAAGAAAGTTTTGTTTCAGACTCGAAAGTGTTGCGTGAAATCGTATCATGGGATCAGTATTGGAGATTTAACGAATCGGAATGGAGTTAGCTCTCATCTCTGCCGACGCGAAAAGAAAAATCTCGAAAACTCGTGACATAGCAAACTTCGCCGTAAGCAACCATGAGTCGACGAGGGCAACTCGTTGCTCTCATGCTCCTCTGCTTGCGCTTCGGTAGTTTCCAGGATGCTCGCGACCTCGGGTTCTGATGAGGATTCCGCGTCACTTGCGTCTCGTGAAATGTGTAACGCCTGAAATGGGCGGCAACGCCGGCGTTTCGAAGCTGCTTGGGCTCGATCGTTGCATGGATTCCGATGTTCTCTAGACGAAACCCGACTTTAAGCTTGGCGTCGACTTGGTTTTGTTTTGGGGGTCTTTCGCACGAGGCGACTCTATGCCTACCTGCATGCGGCGAATCATTGACGGCGCGTTATTCTTCGATGAGAAAAAGCGTTAAAAATCCTCCTGACTTGATAACATTTGACGATGGACCGACGAAAGCCCTAGGAGGATCGGCGCGGGGAACATGGGTGCGGTCGCGTTTCGTCACCCAAGCTGCAAATGACCCGATTTACTCATTTTCATTTTCGAGTGGTCTCGTACTGCTGCAGGCCACAGCCGTTCCAGTTCTGAGAGATTTCTCCCACAAAATGGAATATCACAGACGAGGATCAGAGAATGGCCTACATGGGCATTTGCTGCCACCACTTTCCAACGTTTTTAAATTATAAACGTATATATCAATGCAAGCGAGCCAAATTATAGACTAAAATGTAAATCCGAGTAAAAGAACCCTCGACACGCGAGGCTCTCCGATTCCCCTCCTCGCCGTCGACCTCCCCGGACGTCGAGGCCGGAATCCCCGACGCATCTCCCGTCCCATCCATCGTCGGCAGCCGCTCGTTACTGCCAGTCGCCCGTTACTGCCAGTCGCCCCGAAAGGCTTCGTTACCTCGTTCGCGCTCGCGAGTGAAGGGAGGCGATGCACGAGGGCGCGGACGGACGAGATGGCGATGGAACGGGTCCTGGCAGAACGCTTACAAAAATAGTTTAACGGTGATTCGTTGTTGAATGGCCGGTTTTCGACGTCCATTCGACAGAAGTTCGACAGTGGTCGCCGTTGAATCGCAATTGATTCATCGTTGAACCCAGTTCCACCGGTGATTCACCGTTGACTCAACGGTTACATTTTCGTACGGGAACAGGCGGGAGCTGGCCCCCCCCCACCCCCTTCCTCTTTCCCCTTTCTTCTCACCTCAGTTATCGCATGTGGAGGTGTTCCATGCACCTCACGTGCTACATCACTGCACCTTTCCGCACCTCTCACGCTCGGCTTTCCGTAGCTCTTTTTTTAGCACGTCTGGCAGTGGATCGATGCCCCTTTCCGGCTTACACGGGTGTAGCAGGTGTTCGCCCCCGTCGAAGGAAGGCTCTGGCACGTCCTAATTTTTTTTTTTCGCTCTCAATTTTCTTCGAAGTCGCTTCGCGGTCGATGTCTGATCGAAGCTCTCGGTTCGAGTAAACATCGTGGGAAACCTTCTCCTACTACCTGCAATAATTGAGAAACTTCTTTGGCTTCCTGGCCGCCGATCGAATGGCCTATAAGATGACGAATATTTTTGTCTCCTGGAGGAACTGGCCATTGAAAACGGGAGGGGAGGAGAAATAACGTTTCCCTTTCGCTCACGTTTACATTCAGTGCGCTCTAGCTGCCATTTCTCGTACAGGCAGATCTCGTTATCTTAGTTCACACTTCAGCAGAGAATGGACGGGGAAGGAGCTGATCCGTGTTCATCTCGGCAGCGAGGTTCATTCCCCCATTGTGATGCCTGGGAAGGTTTCTTTTCGGAGGGGGGGGGGGGGGCAAGTTGAGGCGAGAAATGACGCAACTCGACGGTCGCTGCGACTGACGAGTGAAAACGATAATGCCTTTTCTTAAATGGAACGAGTTCTGTGCCCTCTGACGGCTTTCACGAGGACTTATCGGCGGCGCCCTGGTCCCCGCGTTCTCCAAATGGAAGAAAATTGGCTCCAGGGACGCCAATCGAGCGAATCAAAAAGGCGAAGGCCTGCTCGTCGAGCGGCAGCAGCGATCCTGCGAACCGATTCGTTCGAGACGAGACGACGACTCTCGAGTTCTCACCTTTTCCAAACGTAATGCCCCGACCAATCACGATCGACCTCCTCCGTGCCCCCCACGAGAAGCAGACGACTTCGCCCCTTCGCCACATCATGCCTCGTCCTTGCCTCGGTCGCGCGTCCTTCACTTCTCCTTCGTGATGCGACGCAATCCGGAACGTCTCCGATCCACATTCCGTCTTTGGTAAGGAGAACTCCATTAAAAAAAAGAGATGAACGACCGGTTTTTATACTCGCCGTGAGACATCGCCGACAGATGGCAACGAATCGCGGTGCGACTCACCAGAGACCCCAGCGCCTCTGGCGGCGCGGACACCAAACTCGCGAGGCTTTCTCGCTTTTCTATTTTTTCCCACTCGAATGCAAGGTGAGTCACGTCTGAGTAACCACATGTGCGCGTAATTGGCCTCACACGCGATGAGTAAATGATTCGTGCATGCGGTTGGCGAACCTGCTGCTCACAGTGTATGTTTGAACCGGTCCGCATCCGCGAGGCGCATCTGGCCCCGATGCGACGCGCGTTCAAACGCGGGAATGCAAAACGGCGTCGTCGCATTCATCGGTGGTGGCTGGCCTTGCGGGAGTCGTATAGGGTTTTGAGAGACGATTTTTTGGACCGGATTTGACGTATTACGCATTTCGCCTTTTCTCTCGTTCTGCGAATGCGAGAAATTCCGATCCCGAATCGGCTTTACAAACGATTACAAACGGCATTACTCGGCGTCACTTCGGATATTTCGATTTTTTTTATCGCGCGCGAGTCCAATTTTAAAAAAAGAGTTCGAAACGATCTTGAAATAATAGTCTCAATCGAGCGACGATCGAAAAGAAGCCTTTCGTGAACGAACGCAGAGGTTTTCCCTCATTTTCGGTTCCGCTAATATCATCGCGGAGCCTACAGGCGATCCTCAGCTTCTTCGACTTCCGAATGAATAAAAAAAAGTTGACTCTCATTTGGCCTTCGCTTCCCGCTCCGGTTCCACTCGGCAGGACGAGAACCGGACCGGAAAATTCGACGGGAGGAAATTGGGGGGGGGGGGGGGGGGGGGGGGGGGGGAGGGGGGGTTTGGCCCCCCCATTTGCCCCCCCCCCCCCCCCTCGACTCATCGGCCAAAATACGCCACTGCATGCTGCCCAGTGCTGTCATACTGTCGACTTTCCGCCTCTCGTTCTTTCTTCCGGTCGGCGTTGAATCCTCGTTTGCTTCCAAGTCCGACTTAGGGTGACATGTACCAGATTCGTTTTCATAATGGGCGTCTATGGGGATTAGTTTATCCCTGTTAAACTGATTCCCATAGGGGACCATTATGGGATCAGATTAGTTTAGCTTAAACGGATCCGGTGCATGTCGCCCTTAGTCGTAATCGTCTTCCTCCGAGTCGACCGAATCCACTTGCACGAATGGCTCGATTTTGAGGGCAACACGAGATGAAAGCTTCTGGCTTGGTGTCGTGTCCTTGCGTGAGTGTCTGGGCTTCCTCGGTCTCATCTGATGATGGTCGGGGAGCATTTGCGTGCCACAAGAGCACGCGAGGGATCGCCACATGCCGCATACGTGGTGTACAGATGCTTGAAAATCGAATCGATAAACAGACTGTCCGACTCAATTTTTTTTGTCAGTAAAAATGGAAAATAGTCATTTATAATAAATTAAATTTATCATTCAATTTAAAAAAAATCGTATCTAAAAAGTGTGAACTCAGTGAAGATCGTGGAGGAAATGAAAGCGACAGTTCCGGTATGATGCTTTGACGTTTGCCGATGCGGCGTCGTTGCTCCTATCGATTCAAATCTTCCGAGGAATTTTCTTTTCCGGGGAAGCGAGGCGATGGTCGAGCCTGCAAAGGGGGAACTTTTCCATCGCTACGAAGCTGTTTCACGAGGAGTTTATTTTTGCGAGGCCGAAAAAAAAAACGGCGTCGAAACGAGCCGGAACCGCAAAAGCCCCGACGATCGACAAGTAATCGGAGCAGGCTGCCCGGCATGCCCCAGCATTTTAACGAGAAACGGCCTTCCCTGCCAAGCCTGAGAGAGAAATTCCCCTTCCCCCCTTTCCCCCCCTT
>CAJPEV010000447.1:109738-122668 GCA_905338385.1 Darwinula stevensoni
GAAACCAAGCAGGAGTCCATGCAGTGGAAGCACAAGGGATCGCCAACGCCTCGCAAATTTCGTGTTCAGAAATCTGCAGGAAAGATTATGGCCACTGTGTTTTGGGACGGCGAGGGACTACTGCTGCTTGAGTTCATGCCAGACGAGCGTACGATCACTGGCGATTCCTATGCTACCACCATGAAAAATTTACACGATGCCATCAAGGAAAAAAGCAGAGGAAAGTTGTCAAGGGGGGTCCTTCTCCGTGACAACGCGCCCGTCCACAAATCATGGAAAGTTGAGGCAGCAGTGAGGGAGTGTGGCTTTCAGGAGCTGAACCATCCTCCCTACAGCCCGGATCTGGCTCCTTGTGGCTATTTTCTGTTCAGACACTTGAAAAAAATTTTGCGGGGAAAAAGATTTTCATGCAATGAAGAGCTGAAAGTTGCTGTTTCTGATTGGTTTGATGGACAAGAAGTTGACTTCTATTCCCAGGGAATAAAATCCTTGGAATCAAAGTGGAAGAAGTGTGTTGAGTTAAAAGGTGACTACATTGAAAAATAAAGTGTTATTTTTCCCCTCGGATGTTTCTTTCTTATTCAGGTAGATAACTTATTGAGTGACCCTCGTATGTAGACCCAAGACCGAATACGGAAAAAAAAAGGGTTTACTTGAAAAATATTCAGCGGGAAAGCGATGAGAAATTTTCGAAAACGAAAATCTGCGAGCGCAGCGAATGCACGAACGACAGCTCTCACGGTCGCCTGCTCTGCGAGTGCCCTCCACCTGCCCTCCACCTGCCCCCCACCTGCCCCCCACCCTCTCCGACCGGGTGGAATCCTTCGTTCCCGCTTCGCCTTCATGCCTTTCAGATTGATTTTCACTAGCGACTTCGAGCCCCGTTTTTCGGTCGACCCGGTCCGACTCGTCGACGAGACGACGACGCATTCGCCGCGATCGGGCGACTGCATCCCGAGATCGACGATTCGTCCCGTCTGCGATCGCCGACGTTTCCTATCGTGCCTCGGTCGCATTTTTTTATTCTCCAATTTCTCTCCGCGGATGAGGAGAAACGAACGGGATGACGGATGAGTCGCGGATGGCGACGGACGTTGACGTCTCTCGAGAGAATTCTTAATTCCTTGGGATCAGCGACGACTCCCCCGAAATCCCTCTCTTTCAGCACGATGCAAAACGCGATCGACCCAGGCCTGCAGAGAGTCCGAAAAGAGAGACGGAAAAAAAAATGAAACAAAATGGAGGCGGCCGGCGGAAAGCGCTCGAGCGTTGCTCGGCCCATCGACCGATTAAATACATACCGATAAAATGCATTTCGCAAAAAAAAAAAAACATAATAACCGTGATGCGTCCAGATTTTTGCAGGACTCGCCGCATTCCTCCCGGAACGCCGTGTCATTCGTCTCAGTTCCGTTTCGCAACCTCCGATTTTCCACTTTCTTTTCTCGAATCGGAATCCGGCTGGAGAAAGGAATCTTCGCGGATCTTGCGAAAGCTTTCGACGGCTCGTCTCATCGAGGGCTTTCCTGCGAACCCGAGAGGATCGGCCGATAACACCCTTTCGCGGTTTAAATCTCTCAAGTCGCGAATTTAGTCCGCCATCGAGATCCCCGGGGATCCCGGTCCCGGTTCGGTGGCCCACGGGCCGACGGCCGAGGCCGTGGGCCACCGAACCGGGACCGGTACCGAAAAGGGACTGGTACCGAATCGGCCGGGTCCAGCTTTATTTTTTTCGTCCGTTATGTCGGCGGCTCTTCCCACGACTTGAAAAAATATTTGCTCTCGCTCGTCTTCTTCGATGACTATATTTCCATCCACGCTCTCGTGCTCCAGGATCTCGTCGAAATGCAGTCGTAACACTCGCACTGTTCTCGTAGCGTGAATGCCCTTTTTTTCATCGCTGGCCGCCTTGTATTCGGCATGGGTTCCGCGTTGCTTCTTCGCGCTTCAAAGGAAAAATATGCTGAAAACTCTTCTCCGCCGTTTATTTTTATAAATGTTGACATAATGTGAATAATAATATTAAAAAAAACTCTCTTTGGCTTTCTCTCGTCTTGTACGTGAGCCCCACGATTTTGTCTGTTTTGGGAGTTTTTGTGTGCGTGAGTGAATTTTTGGCAATGCCGTATGACATGTTCCATGTTGCCAGGGCAAACTAGAAGAGCCATGGCCTTAGAACAGTCATGGATTAAATACTCTTCTCTATTATTACTCGTATAACTGCTAGGGGAGGATAAAAGGGCAAGTTGGACTAGTTTAATTTCAGGTCCCTTTCCTCTCACCCAAGGTTTATTTGAGTCTGTCGATACGACACAGAGCGCCCTTTGAGGGGTGGCGGGGTTGCTAGAAGGACCGATCGGGGGTTGCCGAGCGACGGACCAAGCGGGAGGGGGAGCTCAGCGCTTCTTAATACGGATCAGCTCGCCACTCCCAAAGATACATCCCTTCCTCCTTCGTGCGTAATCTCTAAAAGGAAACAAGGATTTCATGAACTTGTTAGAATGCAAGGGAAGAATTGCCTCTCCTTATCTGCCGAGGGGACGTCCACGTATGGCAGTTATGACGGTTACGGAGAGATACGACAGTGTTTGCGACAAGTAATAAATACGGATGAAGCTTGTACCAAGGCCACCCGCCCGAGAGTTGTCCATGTGGCAGCCACCATGTGACGCGAATGAGAATCAGAATAAGTTAGCGATTGGTGGATCCACGTGGGCTCGTCCCCGCCCCGACCGGCTTCCTCGTCCTTGTCCTTCGTCCTTCCCTTACCAGGCCCTTTTTCTCTCTTCTGCGTGGTTCCGGCGCTTCCTCTCCCATTTCTCGGCCTTTTTGCGCTGGTTTTCACCTTTTCCCACTTGTAGATCTGTTCAATTGTCACCTTTCGATAGTGAACAATGGCTGGAAATCCACCGATGCCTCCTGGTCCTGGAAAGAAGCAACCCTACAAAGTCGGTAGGTCCAGGCCTTTCAAGGCCCTGCATAAGGTTCCGAGGCAGGGCACACCTAGGAGTCCACTGTCTCTTGTAGGTTGCAGCAGGCATATCATGACTAAGACCTGGGCCTATGGATATAAGAGTATCTTTGGCCTGGCCCATGGCGCCGCATTGAAAGTATGCCCTGGCATATTTTCAAAGTTCCCAGTTTTCAAGCTGGCTTTGACGCTATTGCTTTCCACAATGCTAGCATAGGCCTATGATTAGAACGAGTTTGTGCAAAGAATAACCCACATTTACCCTGAAATGATGTACACTCACTGTCTTACAGCCTCTTGAAGAAGGGGAACCATGGGCTCAATAGTCTCCTTAATGACTCATGGAGAAATAAGAAACCTATCATAGGAGAAGCAGATTGCAAACATTTAGTTTTTATATTTGTATGATGAAAGCATGGGAAGGAAATTTTATTCCTGCCGTATTTACCTTTCATCCTAAAAAATATTGTCTAATTGAAAAGTTTCTCATTCCTGAACTGAAACTTTTTTTGCTTCAGAAAACAACTCTTCAGTGCGTGTGTAACATGCATTTTATTGAACCTTGCTGCAACAGCCTAAATGCACTCATGTAATTAAGATACATAGAATGATGTGGTAATCTGGACTCTGATATCAGTGTCAATGTCTTTTTTCTTATATGGACACTCTGAGTTGAGATCAAACAGTCATCCTACTAACACTGTTTTAGATGGGCTTACTAACACTAACTGATATATGATTTTGCCAAGAGCTTTTCTGGATATGTTAGTTGTTCTCTTCTTACAAAGAACTGCTTTACTCCTTTTTTGTTTTGTCCATGAAGGCATCTACTCATTGCACCTCCTATGAAAAATCATTCTATTATCTCATGTCATTCCATTGCAGTCATGATCCACAAAACTCTAGGGCTCTCCTGAACTTGCAAAACTGTGGGGATTGAAGGACACTAGAATGTAGCCTAGCATGCTCAGCATAATCTTGTAATCCCACCATTTTTTAGGAGCAGGGAAACTTTACCCTCTTTTCAGTAATCAAATGAAATTGGCTGCCCTTTGCTGCAGGTATTTGTTGTTAGGAGAACACCATCATTTATGATGAATTTGCCATGCTCTATGAAATAAAGTGGGTCAGCTCTGTTAAAATTAACATGACAAGTTTTACTTTCAATTTCCAACAAGTGTAACCAGAGTTATTCATTCCTCAAGCATATTTTTCTTGATTTTATGTCTACATTGATTAATGGCACTGCATCCTCAATAACTGCTTGTGAAGTCCATATTACATACAAAGTGTGAGGTTTTTCTTAGCCTTTATGATTCAGTACTCAGGTAAACTATGGCTTCTCCTGTATCCATGCCCTCTCAGCTATTGCATATGCAAGTTCAGGAATGGGATAACAGTTCTTTTGTTTATATAATGAAGGCTTGTATTTGCAAGTTAATCCTTTTGTGTTTAGCAAACAGCATTAGTTTTAATGGATTGATAAGAATATAGTTTGATCCATATGCTTTGTATTTTCAGCTGATATCAGTCTGGCAGAATGGGGAAGGAAGGAAATCATCATGGCCGAGAACGAAATGCCAGGGTTGATGTCATTGAGGAAAAAGTATGGTCCATCAAAGCCCTTGAAAGGAACAAGGATTGCAGGGTGTCTTCACATGACCATCCAGACTGCTGTCCTCATTGAAACTCTCCTAGAATTAGGAGCTGAGGTAAGTTTGTTTATTCATTTCTTTCTCTAAGCTTGTACTATTGCCAACTGTTCCCTATCTGGGTCTAAAACATCGGTGGTTACCTAGAACTCATGGGTGAGGACCAGGTTGGGTAATGGTGGCCTGGTGATGACCTGCATAGCTTTTGCAAGTTACTGTCTTGGTTGGGATTTGTCCCATACAAATACATTTTTTATGAATGAAAGAAGAAAAAAAGCTCATACAGTAAGATACATAAAATCAACTTTTACAAAGGTATACTTCTATCCTTCTGGTGTGGCTATTCTTCAAAGCCTTTTCTAGTCTTCCTCCCCCTTTTCAGTCTCCCCTTTTCAAGGAAATCAAATGGGAAAGACTAACTCTTCTCAACTGTCAAGGCCATGTTCTTCATGAATTGAACTTACCATTGGTGAAAAGCAAGTAGTATTTTGATGCCTCTGCTATTTTGACTCCATAGGTCATATCATCTTTCCCAATGATGAACTCCATTTCAGATTTATCATTGATCATGGAAAGCATTAAAAAATTTAGTCAGTGTTACTTTTCCAGTTTTTTTTTTTTTTGGAACAAAAAATATGAGAGGTCCCTCAGCCAGGAGTTCAATATAGCTTTTTTTGCATAATTAATTCAGTAGATAAAATATTTAAAAGAAACTGGCAATAAATGATCTGAAATGGGCTACAAAGATTCATTGCTTGATGCCACTTCAATAGTCTGACATGAACTTCATGTAGCAGTATGCCTTTAGATTTGCTAATTGTTTAAAGGCAAGATCTCCAAAGGTTTCATTCTCTGTCTTTTTTTCTTTTTTTTTTTAACAGGTTCAGTGGTCAAGCTGCAACATTTTCAGCACTCAAGATCATGCAGCAGCAGCCATTGCCAAACAAGGAGTGCCAGTATATGCATGGAAGGGTGAAACCGAAGAGGAATATATCTGGTGCATTGAACAGACTCTCATCTTCAATGATGGCCAGGTCATTCTCTTTGTTTAATGCCTTGGCATCTACTGCTGGATCAGTGCCTCATTACTCTGACTATTGATCTGGAGGATATGGATATCACATAAAGGATAGGGTTGCTAATCAACCTCAAATCCACTGGATATATTAAATGTGACATCAGAATGCAAGGATGAATGAGTGCAAGCTGGCGCTTGGAAAGTCTTGTTTTTGGAACTTTAAGCAAACCAGCCTCCAACTTAAAATTCCATTCTCATGTTAACCTACTGCTTTATATTATATTAATTTTTTTTAGATCTCAGTTTCAAATTTAGTTTGGAATTTGATTTAGGATTTAGTGAAATTTATAATTGAATGATTTTTTTAAAGTTATTTGATGTGAGAAGAACTTCAGTTTTTATTTTGGAGTGAGGAGGTTTGAATTGGAATATGCTTGTCATTGATTTACTTTAATGCCTCTCTCAGAAGTAGGTAAAAAGAAAACAGTTCATCTTTGAGTTGTAATTGTATCAAGGCTCTTGATGAATGTAATCTTGTTGCAGCCATTGAATATGATCTTGGATGATGGAGGGGATCTGACAAATCTTGCTCATACCAAATACCCTCATCTGTTGGATGGGGTGAAGGGGATCTCGGAGGAAACCACTACTGGGGTCAAGAATCTTTACAAACTCTTGAAAGCAGGCTCCCTTCGTGTGCCTGCCATCAATGTCAATGATTCAGTCACTAAGGTTCGTCCTACACTCGAGGATTGTTCTTCATTGCCTTCTTGTGTGCTCAGTTATGGCACTCAGATTTCTGTCCAGTGTTCCATCTTAAATATGGTGGACCTGCTAGATACTTTTCTAAATACTCAGCCATGGTGTTCTGTTTTGCTCTGATGACAATCCTATCTGCCAATTCATTTCTCACTACTATGTTCCTTTCAACATTGTGGTAATACACTAAAGAATATAATTATAGTTTTGGTCACTTAAGGATGTCTAGCATTCTGTGTTTCTGGGCCATATGTTATATTTATTTTTAAAATGTTTGTTGTAACCCCATCATAATGGTGGGGATGTTGGCAGGCAAAATTAAGACTAGATTTTTTAAATGATGCTCTCAATGCAAAAGTAGTCTCTGCTGAGATTTCAGTATTCCAAGGAAAATGCATTCAAACTTTAGCAATGTGTAGCAAGAATCTTGCATTTTCTGTTCTATTCTGACAGGGAATTTAATTGTTTTAGGCTTTTCCAGACACAACTGTATTCTGACCACTTAGTTTGGGTTTTTACAACCATATTTGAGGTATGATAGAGTTGGGTTTTTTTTTCAGCTCAGTTTTGCTGCAGGGAGTTTAGCAGTTTTTCAAGACTTTTAGCATGCGATCATATGCATCATATTCAGAATCTAGTAAATTTAATTATAAATGCATTTTTAGCTGAGCAATTTATAGATCTTGTGAAGCCACTCTATCCTCAAGAAAGACCTATTGAGAGTCTATTTATTCATTCCAGAGCAAGTTTGACAACTTATATGGATGCCGTGAATCCCTGTTGGATGGGATTAAACGTGCCACAGATGTGATGATGGCAGGCAAGGTGTGTTGTGTGGCTGGCTTTGGTGATGTTGGAAAGGGATCTGCCCAGAGCATGCGTGCCTTTGGCGCTCGTGTCCTTATCACTGAAATTGATCCCATCAATGCCCTTCAGGCTGCTATGGAGGGATATGAGGTATGAATGTAAAGATAAAAAATGCTGGCACCATTGTGTTACTTCTTGACACTTGGTTATTGTGGGTTGGTTTTTTCATTAGGTGACAACCATGGAAGAAGCAGCTGCAAGGGCACAGATCTTTGTTACAGCCACAGGATGTACAGACATCATCAGGGGAGAGCACTTCATGAAGATGCGAGATGATTCCATCGTCTGCAACATAGGGCACTTTGATGATGAATTAGATGTGAAATGGCTGAATGAGAATGCCAAAGAGGTGGTGAACATCAAGCCACAAGTGGACCGATACACATTGTCCAATGGGAATCACATCATCCTACTGGCCGAGGGGCGATTGGTGAATCTGGGTTGTGCTACCGGTCATCCATCCTTTGTCATGAGCAACTCCTTTTCCAATCAAGTCTTGGCTCAGATTGAACTCTGGACAAAACAGAGCGAGTATTCTGTGGGGGTTTATATTCTTCCCAAGAAGGTGGGTTTATAGTTATTCCTTAACTCAGTAGCATGTCCTGAAAATCCCAATTGGGGGGGGGGGGAGTTGACATGTGAAAAATTGGCAATCTACTCTGCATATATGGGCAAAAAAATTTTTTGAGATTCAAACCAGTAAAATGCATCCCAGGAGGGGGTGTTATGACCCCCAAAACCCCCTCCCTGGGCATGCCATTGCCTTGACTTCTTTGGTGTTCAATGTTCACTGTTTCAAGTGGCATATCATGGTTCTTCTTGCTAATTGAAGTAGATTTATTCATAACAGCTGATGGCATAAAATATAAATGTGAAAGTGGCATTTAAGTAATGGGGAAATGGAACATAATTGGGGAATGCAACAAAGCATGAATATTAGCATTATCTTGAATAATACTTGATAATGACATATCTAGTCTGCTAAGGAATCTTTATAATGTGGCTATTGTGTTTGTCTCTCAGCTCGATGAGGAAGTGGCAGCATTACACCTGGAGCATCTTGGTGTGAAATTGACCAAGCTTACCCCGGCTCAGGCCAAGTATCTTGGTGTTCCAATTGAAGGTCCTTACAAGCCTGAGCACTACAGATATTGAAGTCATCACTCTCATGATGTTGCACACCCACATGCACTTGTGAACCGGAAAAGGAAAAATAAATGCCACCTATTGATTGGGTTTGAGAATTCCACCGCATCAGAGACTTGAATTTCATTTTCTTTGTTTGTGATGGTCACTGCTTGAAAAATCTGTGTGGGGATCATAATGAAAAGGTGTCTCCTTCAGGAATTCAATGGATTAGGTCCCTCTTACATGCCAAGTTCAAATTTGTGAAATACCCCTGACATCAAGCAGGAGATACTAGAGCAGATCTCACTAGATCCTGTGTTACTTGTCTTTTTTTTTTAACGAGTTCTCTCCCCCTCTATGGGGAGTGGCATTAGGAATACTTTGGTGGTGGAGGCGGTAGTTCAAAAGAGGAAATGTCCCTGAAGTTTGGAGGGGAGATAGACCTGGGTGAGGTAATCGCGGGAAATCTCATCCAGGGACTCCAGTTCCACCTTCATCCCCATCTTCCACATCCTCTCCAGCTGCAATTGTTGAGAACAGCAATCTGATGAGAATCATTCACTGGTAGACTGTCCTTTGAGAAAGGGGGCAGAAAATAAGTTCCCTTTCCTCGTCTAATTAAGAGCTTTTTACGGCGTGCACTTGATTTCTCTCGGAAACAGATTCACATCTTCACTCATAGATAATGCACCGAGTTGACTGTATCAGACGGGTTTGCCATTTAATCGGTAGCAGCCTTGCACGAATCCTTTCCCAATCGAGAGCAGGAGGTAGGATTCTACGTCCTGCTAAATTGTTGCTGGCAGTATTCTGGTTCTCTCAATCTCTTGATTGGGAAAGGATTCGTGTAAGGGCACCAATAATTACCATTACCAGAATTACCAGGCGAATCTGGATATTTGGCAACAAGTAAATTGGTCAATTAGGACATTATGAGGCAAGTCATCGAGGTAAGAATCATCCTGAATCATTCCTCGGTGCTCAAGCACGATTTCCGTTTCCAAAACGTCAAGGCGGAACCACTGAGGATTGAATTTTTGAATTCTTGATTCAGCTCAGGAGCGTGCATTATTATTGTGCGCTCTTCGCGTAACATTTACCATTGCTGTCCATTATATTGAACGTTCGTTAGATGATATGCGTGAAAATGTGAATGAGGTCGCTCTTCCTCCGACAACTAGTGCGCGCTGAATGAAGCTCTCAAATGAACAGGGACCGAGTCGAAGTAAGCTAGCTTTTAAAACTTGTACTTCGTAGGAGGCTGAAGGGCTCTGCTGGTTAGAATGCTAACGATCACGGTCGAAGGGAAGAGAAACGCAAGAGTTGAGGCATGCCGATCTCCAAGTGGAAACCACTTTCATAGCATTCTTGCAATTAGAGTGGAAGTTCGAATTTTTTATTTTTACGACTACAGAAGCGAAAAATCGATCCCTGAAAGGATGCACATCGCTGCCGTCACCGCACACTCCTGTGAAATGCATTAATGTTATACGTCTCTGCGTGCGCGATGGCTTGAAATGGTCGGTGACTGTCTCTGGCCTTTAGTCACCGTGTCACCCGCCCTCCCATTGACTCCCCGAACCCTTCGTCAGACAATGAAGATAATCATATATAACAACTCCAAGTGGGCATAATCTGTTGAAATGCTTGCAATTTCATGTAATTTGAGTTCGTTCTCCTTGAGCAAAATGGTTGGAGATATTCTTTCAGCTGAGACAAAATACTGCCATAAAAGTGATTCACGTGGCATGCTTTTCTGATTTTTTTTCTGTTTATGCGCTACTACTGGAAATAAATTATTGTAAAATGATGTAATCTATTGCAAGATGAATTTTATCTCATTTTTTATTCGCTTTTTTCGCAAGAAAAGTGTCGAAATAAAACCAAAATGATTCAAATTGTGCCTCAACTCATCGTAAAAGTGAAGGACCGTTTTAAATGACAGATTCCAAGACAGAACCCCTAGATTCCAGAGTAACTTGCCACGAACAGAAGCTGAATCGGGGAAAACGCTGACCTCGCAGTGGACATCCGCCTGCTGCCGGATATACGGCCGGGAGAGAAGCTGCTCCAGCTTCTCCCTGTCCTTTGTTGTAAGCGGGAGAAAAGTGGTCGACGGGAGGTGATACTCGTGGACGTCCCCGCTTCGGATCCCCAGCCACTCCAGGGATGGCACCGTGGACTCCCGCGCCTCGTGAGCCAGGCTCTAGAGACGGAAACGAGATCTTTCTCTCGTCTCGTGAGGGTGGTCGTAATGAACGGTGGACGAACCAGGCCTTACCATGGATCCGTATTTGTAGGTGCACATGATTTCGATGCCGTGAGGATCCCCATCCATGAGGGCAAAGGCAGGAATTTCTAGGTCCGCGACCAGCCGTCGAAGGAACTTCCTCGTCCCCATGTCTGGAAATCCCTTCCCCTTAAAAAAAAAAGAAGAAAGAAATAGTTTTTTTCTGATTAGCAAATTTTCGTGAGGTAGTGAGATTAATATCGACTCACAGTGATAAGGATGTGAGAGAACGGAAGGCCGTGAGTGAAGATGTTTTGAAAGGAGGCATGCTTCTCCACGACGAGAACGAAAGAGGGCCGAGGTTGAGGGAGAACTACGTCAATTGCATTCGTTAGGGCTGGAATCTGCATTTCTCTTCCATTTCCCGATTCTCCCTTCAGGATGAAGTCTCCCGTCGCTAGTCCTGCAATGCAAATCCTTCATTACTCTCTGAATATTGATTTTCTCAAACGTGAACAGCACCGGTAATTTCCTTCCTCGTGGTGTCGACTATACAGCCAGGCTCTTATGAACTTAAGGAACCACGACGCATGAACCCAGTCACAAACTCATAATGAAATAGGAAAAGTAAATTTTATCTTTTATATTAGAGTGCAAATTTCAGGAAAACCAGCATCGGGACGTTTTTTCATCTTACAGAGCGGAAGCAATAAAGTATAAATAACGGACACCAGACAGCAACTGACCTTTCGAAGTGGCGATGATGTTGAGGTCATCCCGAGAGCATCGGAGGAGAACGGCGAGGTCATCCACCAGCACATCCACCGTCCTCTGGTTCCCATACAATCCCGGGTTCTGGTAATACAAATCCCTTCGGAGAACGAAACGATCCCCCTTTTTTTTTTACCTCCAGGGCACAGAATTAAAGTCACCATTAAAGGATACCTTCTCACCTTTTTGTCACGGTCGTACCAGTGAGAAGAAGCTGGTGAGCACGGGAGAGGAGATCGATGAGCAAACAGAATTTCCGGAAGCTTCTTCTGCTATTCATATTCACCTGCACCTTTCTGGCCTCGGAACTCCTTTCCAAGCCCCTTTCCAAAAAAAAAAACAGAGCAGACCGTCAACCTAATCTGAACATGGACTGAAACGTGAAATCTTGAAACGCTCTTCCCTCATGATGACGGTCTCACTATTCAGTACTAGAAATTACAGTAATAGTCCACCTAGTAAGTGAGCTCTGATTTTTGCGTGTTTATGTCTAATTTCTCGTGTGGAACATTGAAGATGTTCGAAACTTCATGGTGATTTGTATGATATATGAGTGCAGGTTCAGCTAATAGCTTGGAACCTACTTGCTGAGATATAGGGTGGATTTTTGAACAGAGAACCATCCGATAATGCAGCTTTATTCCAGAGAAAATACATGATATTTCCTGGAAATAAAGCAGCATTATCGGAGAGTTCTCTGTTCAAAAATCCACCAATAAAATTGAAACATTTTGCCATGGAAAAATAACATGAGAGAACAACTACCCGCATTTTCCTCGCTGCACTCATTTTGTACGGATTGCCCAAAAGAAATCCATGAAAACGGTCGTTACGGCGTTGCATTCGTTACGTTATGGAGTTTTTTTTTCCAATGTCGTTACGTGCGGCACCTACTCTAATTAATTTCAAAGGGATTAGTTCCTCACTTGACGTTAGGACAGATTCACACTTGAAGTGGTGGTCTGCGAAGATATAGAAATTTATCAACATAGCTGTACAGAAATATAACCCTTTACCGAACGTGCTAAATCGTGTCGATCCGGCAAGTTCTCTGAAGAATCGTTGGGAGTGAACACAAGTGTCGCACAGAAGAATGGAAGTGAAATACATTTCTTTCTCACTCCATCTGACTGTTCGGCATGATGGGGAGAGGGGGGGGGGGTGACGTCATAATGGCAATGTTAACTTCAAAGAAACCCAAGTTTTGTGTTTACGCTGTTTCTCAATAAAACAGAACGTCGAGATAATGGAATTCTACGTAGATGAAGCAGTGCCGATGCAAAGGACTCCTTGCTCTCACCGTGATTTCCTGTCTTTCCGATCTCCAACTTTTTATTATCAGCTGTGTGAAATCTTTCAGGAAGGCAAAAAATAAGGTTATCACGTGATCGCGATAATGAACACGACTCCCAAACAAGACCTCCAACGCATATTTTCTCTTCTCAAGCCAGAAAAAAAAAACCTTTCTTCCGCTCAGGAGTCAGGAGAGTTAGTGATATCAAGAGGCGATTTCGCCCATTTCGATATCACGTGT
>CAJPEV010000448.1:0-105612 GCA_905338385.1 Darwinula stevensoni
GTAAAAAGCATGCTCCAGTTTTTAGAGACCGTCCCCATTCGTCTTCGTGGCAAAGGGCGCGATGATTCAACGAACCGTTTTCCCTGGAATTTCGAAAATATACCTCAAAATCTCCCTATTTTTGCATAGTGCCTCACATCCATGGTCATTTCTCGAGAACGAGATTGAAATTCAAAATTTCAACAGACGGAATTGTGGAGAATCCTCTTGAGCAGCTTCAAGTCCATTTTCAGACAAATCTGTTCACCACCCTCAAATCCTTAGGAATTTTACTGAACCTAGATTTGAAATTTTCCGGCATTTCGGAAACAGAGCCATTTTCTCCCCTTTAATGGAAATTAATAGTATATGCAATATTTTCCTTCCAAGGAGGAGCATTTCAGGATTCCAATGGTACCAAATCCTTTATTCATTCCACTGGATATGCAAACCGGAAAATAAAAATTATTTTCATTCAGGCATTTTCTGTTGCATGATGTGCGAGCGCAGGCTGTTGCCTAAAACGTCGTCCCTCCCAGTTACATCGCGTACTCACGCACTTCGCTCCCTCTCTTCTCGCCCCTCCCACCTGCCTAATACCCCTTGAAGGGGGGACGTGGAACCGTGCTCTGCCGTTTTCTAGACTTGCTGGCTCTCATGTTCATTCCGCCTCCCTAACAGTGGCGTAGCGAGAGGGACAACCCCTCCCCCCAAGTTTGGTGCAAGCCCCCCCCAATCTCCGGTCTAATTGCATCCCACCCCCCCGCCCCGCCTACCTGACGAGGAGATGTAATTTCCCCCACCGTTCCACCTAGCCCCCACTTTTGCGAACACCTGGCTATGCGACTGCTCCCTATGCATCCGTTCTCTTTCCTTTCCCACGCTCAGTCGGATTGAGAACACTCGAAAATACGGAGTTCAAGTTCCGCGCAGAAGCAGACGACGTTAGCGCTACCTGATTGGCTGTGGATGGGGAGCCATTGAATTCGGAAAACAATGCCACGTGCTCCCATACTTAATAATGGGCCGTGGAAGGCTGCCTCGCGTCTCCCTTCTTTATCTCTAAAACGTTGAGGTTCATGAAAAATTATACCCAAAGGTTTTGTAGTCCAGAGTCCGCCCTAGTCAGCGGTATACAGGTATATATTTTCGCTTTCTGACCATACTTGAGTAAGATAAATGTACGAAAAGGATAATTCCTCTATCATGCACCGCTCTCTTTCAATCAGACGCCTTACTTATCCCACCTACATCTTGACAATGTCATGCTTGACGAAAAATCACTTTCAGATATAATTTGTAGTCTACATTCCACCTTAACTGGTGGAATATATGTTGAAGTTGTGCGCCTTCATTTTAGTTTTATACTCCCTCCTCCATCAGGAGGATGGAGGTCAGGCAACGTTTATTCTCTCTCGAGCATCTCCAAAATGGCTCGTCTCCTGAAACATCCTTTTCAGATAAGATTTTGGAGCTCATTCTATTCCGCGGTATACGTTTCGTTGCTATTTTTTCCTGTTTTATCTGTCGTATGTTTCTGTCAGAAAATGAACGGTGAACATGCACCCTCACTCTATCAACACCGATCTGGTGTTGATTCCATTCAATGATTGAATTTATTTGCTATTAGGCTCTTTTTTTCATTCAGGACACACATCTTACCTCATGGCAGTGGCGGCTAGTGGTTCAAGCTGTAGACCAGTGACGTAGTCAGGGAAAGGGGCTGTCCTGTCTCCCACCCCCCTTTCCCCCTAGCATACATAAGGCTTTGTAGGCCCTCATAGGACTTTATTGGCCCTCCGAAAAATGAGACTCTCGCTACACTCCTGGGTTAAGCCCAGGATGCCAAGAAAATATATGTGACCGAAACCCAGAAAATTATTTTTTAGCGTGCATCTTGAACGAAGTAGAGAGCTCTAACTGCCAAGTGTAGAGGGAGTCCAAAGCGAATCTACAGGATGATCCACAATTGTCTCCCCAAAAGTAAAAACTCATTACTCAGGAAGCATAATTCCGATTTCAATGATATATGATTCAAACGATAGCCAATTCAATATGTTTTTATTGTGGAGAATTTTAGCATTCCATAAGAAACTAGAACAAAGTTACATCCTTACAAGTGAAAGCCGCAAAATCATTAGTGTTCAATATGACAATTGTAGACCACCCTCTCGGGACAATTCGAACCTGAGCTGAAAGAGCCATTCATTTACATGTCGCCAGGATTGCAGTCCTGGCAATCTTTGCTCTGCCACTTAAATATGTTGGACTTCGTCTGTTCAAGGCCTATTACCGAATTCCCCGTTTTTTCTCCTTCATCACTTCTTATTGCGACCTGTCGTTCCTCGAGTCGTGAGCTTCTGGAGATGGATATGTTTATTCCCTTTTTTCCTGCAACCATCATTGCTCTGAATTGCTTCTTAACTATTAATTTAAAGTTTATTAAGTGTGTCAGTATTGCTCTCATTCCCTTTTAATGGAAGTTAGTTTCCCGATTGGCATAAACGAAGAATTTGAATTCCATCAACTGGCCATAGGTTCCGTTCCGGACCAATTGTCTCCGAATCATCCCTCTCTGCACCTCCCATTTCTCAAGCTTTCTTACCAGACCTTACAGAAAGCATGAGTTTTCGCCCCGTCTTTTTTTTGCAAAAATTGGAGATTGACGTGACCGTTCGCGATAATTTCTCACCTCTTTTCATCACATCTAGAAGAAAAACTAAGTTCTAAGTCAACAATGATGTCTCCCGTTCCTATAATTTTGCGTTTGCGAAGCCTCTAATACGGTAAAAAAAAATTATGGCTTCATTACCGCCTTCACTTTATTCTTCCCTTGATCATCGGTACTATGATAGGAAACGTATGCAAGCCAATGAGTTCTTGCTCAATATATTAAATAATTAATAATAATATTTAAAATTTTCCTATCACATTCAGACTTATACTGTTATATAAGGTATGACATAATTATATTAATGCAATATTCAAAAATATATACAGTCATGCTAGCAGATATGATACGGAAACTTGAGATCTACTACACGAGCTCCACTGCATAAATCACTGCCATGGGGAAGCCCAGGGGCAGAAGAAAATAATTTTTGGAAGAGAGATCTGAAGGACTGAAAGACCTACGCAGGCCTTGGTGCTGACAAAACAGGTGAACCAGACTGAAAAACTAGCTTTGCAAGATTCTAATTTCATCGGAGTGGGAGTAAGCACTGAGCTAAGAAATAGAACTGGAGATGGCGCGCCCATAGGAGCAGCATAGGGAAAATGGGTGCATTTTGAAGTCATATTGGTTGGGTCTAGGCTGAAGCGGGCCTGCGGTGAGCATTGGCCGAGTAATGGAGCAGGTACCGCGGGAACACTGGAGCAGCCCTTCTGAATACGATGCCAATACCCGCCAACACCTCTACCATGTACCTCGTGGTCGCCCTTCGTTTCCTTTAGCCTATGTTTACCTTTGAACGTTCACTCGAAGTTCGTTTGACTTTATGCTTTAGACTTGCTGCAAAATATGTCGACTGTGATTATGCAAAGGCGGCGTAACGTTATCGCCTTAGTAGGCCCAGCAATCTCAGCAAAGGCAGGCCTGGAACTTGGAGGCCCACTTGAGAAATAGGAGACTCGCCCACATGAAAGAAGAGTTCCGACATGACGTTATCAGCCCTATGATACTCCCCCATAATAATTAGGCCTACAGTACCATTACTGCCTGCCATCATGTTTCCCGACAGCAAGAAAACTGGGATGGGAAATTATGAAAATCCCATTGTAGTGAATGGAGAAGAGCCACCATGGATCCAACTAAGATGGCTTCCAATTGCCCAAAATCCATTGTATTGTGCGCCATCTCCAGTTCTATTTCTTAGCTCAGTGATTGTAACCTTATCTTCCCAGTCCCGGGTTTTCAGTTCCTCCCTCTTTTTACACCAGCAAAAAACGGTAACCATATCTTCTCACCACCATATCTAAGCGAAAAGCACTCCTCTCGAAAAAACAAGAGGCAGAAACTCTAATCTCGCCCCCCCCCCCAACCTCCTCCATTTCCAGATACCTCGGCCTACGCCACAGCTCACACTCGTTTATATTTCTGATTCCTTATCTGTTGCCTTCCCGTCCGGCAAAAAAATTTCATGTCTCGTCTGCAACCACGAAACCACAATACTTGCCTTATCGCCATATGAGGGAAGAAAAAAAGGCGCGCATGCACGTCCGCATGTAGTATATACCCATTCGTGGCGAACCCTCGTGGTCTGGATGAATGCAGTGTTCAGGTAGTGTCGCTCGTTCTTTAAGTGACTGACACAAAAGGGTGATCGTCATGGCCCCTACCGAGGGACTCAGCTGCGGAGTGTGCATGGAGCCCTTCACGTCTGAACCCGTCCCAGAAGACAGAAGACCGAAGGTGCTTTGCTCCAATGGACACAGCTATTGTTCCAAGTGCACGAGTCAGAACAATGCTCACCGCAGGCCCGCTTCAGCCTAGACCCAACCAATATGACTTCAAAATGCACCCATTTTCCCTATGCTGCTCCTATGGGCGCGCCATCTCCAGTTCTATTTCTTAGCTCAGTTGGAGTAAGGCGTGGAAGAATATCTGGCAATGCTGCATAGATTTGGCAACGTAGCACTCAGACCTCTTCTCTCCTACCTAAGTCTCATTCCGTTCCATGCGAGACTGCCCTTTCCCCTTTGATTCCTCCATTCGGCTCCCAGCGAATAGGAGCAGGTAAGGCCAATGAGACTGGCACAGGTTGGGACTGCGCATGCTCCGACTTACTTGCGATATGAGGGGAGCCCGGGCCCAGCAGTCCTGTAGCACATAGCATTCTTTTATCCTTTTCTTTATTGGTTTCCAGTGCTTCGTCAAATTTAATGACTCTCACGAGGAAGCCCAAATATTATTCTGGCTAGAGTCATTCCGAAAACATTGTCATACCTACGTATAGAAATTACGATGGAGTAAAAATGACAAACTCACGGTCTCTCTTGAGGCTCTCTTTCTTGTCAAGCCCAGGTCATGCCCGGCCTAACGTGCCTACCTCAACGAGTTACCACTGAATCATGGCATTGCCTATCCGAACATGTATGGGAGATGCTGTATTTAATAAGATAAACCGAATACCTGGGCAAATAAGAATCTTGGCTGGACTCGGCTTGGAGAGACGGCGCGAAAGAAAAAAAAATTCTGGAAGGAGGCAGAAAGTATCATCCCCTCTTCATAGATTTTGAATGAGTAAATATTTAGCCCAGATTGGAGTGGTTGCCCCTCTTTTTCCCGAAGCTTACCATATTCAAGTGGGGAAATTGAACGACATTTTAATATTTCATTCCTTTATCGCAGTTGTAATTAGTTACAAATTCCCTGCTCTGGAAGTGTCCCTGTGTCTATATTACGCAAAGGAAGACTGTTCCGAGTTGTTGTGGGGTTCTGAACCTACCAGTATAGGTATGATATTTCCCCTCGTGAAGATGAACGTGCTGCTCGGAAATGTATGCCGCAGACTAGAATGGACTCGGAGCTCAAAAATCTTGTCTGAAAAGGATGTCTCAGGGGACGAGTGGAGATGCTCGAGAAAGACTGAACGTTGCCTGACCTCCTCAATCTCACCTCTGATGTCCTGAGCGTGGTCAATCTCCGAAGGTCATGTCGCCAGATTCCAAGCGTTTTCAACCATCGAGACACCGTGCAATAGTGGACGACGTTGCCCTTGAATGCAGCGCAGATGTCGTCCGCGGCGGCTCTAGCAGAGTGTCCTTGGAGGAACTCGTAGTGGACGATGGGGCGAAGAGTTGCTTGTTCGATCGGAGCAATGGCTGCCAACTAATGGCAGAAGCCGCCTTATATACCCCGAGGGCAGAAGCTTCGAGAACATTCCAGCATATACAAATGCAAAGCCCCGCCCATCATTCCTTTGAAAATTTTTACAAATTGTTTTAGAAAGTGGTGCAAGACTTTCTTCCCAACCCAATAAAAATATCCCTTGCAGTTCACACGATATTTCATACGTAAAACTTGATGTATGAAGGCTCCATACACAAAGCGTGAATGAACCAGTGAAAACGAGAGTGTATTCGGTACGTTGCATCGTGGGATGGGATTATGAAGAGCGATGAGATAGCGGGAACGAAGAGAGTTACTTCCCTATCCCAGTCACACGTCCAGACGGCGAGACAGGAGACGAGAAGGCGGGTGCCATGCACGTCCTGGCAGGAGACTCAGTGGAGGGTGAGGAAGAAGCAGAGACATGGTAAATGTACCTAGACTGGACAGGCCAATGGAGAAAGCCAGACAGCCGCTCGCCGATTAGAGGGGTCAGCCGCCATCGCTCATGGCGTTAAATCCACCAATAAATGCATAGCTTTCCAATTCATGACGTCACACTACACAGTTTTGACGCTTTCCAAGAAGACCGCGTAGACCTAGACCTAGGCCTACCTGGTCTTCAGAGACCTGATACTCATGGTATTTTGAAAATTGATTAATGCCACCTATTCCGTCTTTATTTTCACTGCACTCAATAATAAGAGGGCGTATTTTCTATTCCCCATGCAGTTAGGCTCAGGGTCTACATGAGGCTGTTCAGCTCCGATACTTTTAAGGCGGTGTGGATTCCAATCTAGGGCGTTTTCCCAGTTATCAATAGTTCGGTCTAAGTAGTATGTAAGACCTGATACCCAACCCAGTCAGTGGTCTTTCATAGTATACGAATCCCGAACACATTGACCATGTGCACCTCAGTGAATCCCATGCCTCATCCTCTCCTTGACGCCATCAGTAATGACCGCCAGCCTTTCAAATCGGCGTGAAATATTCGACTGCCATGTCCAGTCTAAGTATATTTACCATGTCTCTGGGAAGAAGTATGTGCGAGAGGATTATGCGAGGGGGGGACGTGAATGGGGGGGAAATCCGCAACTGGGAACAGCCAGAACAGCCAGCGTGAATTTTTCTACCGATTCTGTTTAAAATATTGCTATCTCCTAATGACTGGAATGAATTTCACAAATTTGGTTCCAATCACATCCTTATACATATCCCTACATTTTACAGTAAGTTATATTGGAATTTTAAGGCCCAGAGAAGAGAAAGAGCACATAATATAATTGACATGCTGGAAAATTTCAAACCTAGGTTTAGTAAAATTCCTAAGGATCTGAGGGGGGTGAACAGATTTGTCTGAAAATGGACTTGAAGCTGCTCAAGAGGATTCTCCACAATTCCGTCTGTTGAAATTTTGAATTTCAATCTCGTTCTCGAGAAATGACCATGGATGTGAGGCACTATGCAAACCGTCTTGCGACTTCGCCCATCGGATGTGGACGGAGAAGAACCATATACAACAATTCATCGTAGACGGTATCGCCTACATGAAATTGCATGAAGAGGGAAAAAATGGATTCAGGCATGGTAATTATTATTATTATTATATAAGTATATCTCAAATACGTTTTTGTCTTTTAGAATCCTCATTGTGTCCTGGGAGACATATGTGATATCTGCCGAGAAGATAATCAAGTATGCCGAATCCATATTCTTGCCCTCATTCGTATAAGGCGATACCACTGTTACAAAGAGGAGCCACATAATGCTCTTCCTCCGAACGTTGTGAGCATTCAAGACTTGGCGAGACATTTCCCCGGTAAAGTTCCCGAATCTGGATTTACAGCTACGTTGGACTTACACCTCGGAATATACACGTTCCTTCGCAAAGAAAAAACGATGGAAACTCCATAACTTACTCATTCCAATTTTGAAACTTCCATTTCAAAAAGAGAAAGAGAAACGGAGTCCATATGGAAAACACATGTTGCTTCTATCTGCCACTAATTCTGATAGCAGCGGGAATGATGAGAAATGCTATTCAACTGCACATATACAGTGTAAATTTCCGACGAGAAAGCTCCCAATTCCATTGAGGAAAATGCCAATGCATTACTAAATGAAATTTCATAAAGTAAAAATATCCCTTGTAGTCGACTCGATATTTCATACGTAAAGCGTGATGTATGAAGGCTTCATACATAGAAAGCTTGAATGGACCAGTGAAAACGAGAGTGTATTCAGTACGTTGCATCGTGGATGGGATTATGAAGAGCGATGAGGTAGAGGGGACGGAAGAGAGTTACGTCCCTATCCCAGTCACACGTCCAGACAGCCAGACAGGAGACGAGAAGGCGGGTGCCAGGCACGTCTCGGCACAGAGGCTCAGGGAAGGGGGAAGGGGGAAGAAGGAGGGAGTATGTGCGAGCGGGAGGGGGGGCGTGAGGGGGGGGGGAAACCGCAACCGGGAACAGCCGGCCGACGCAGCGTGAATTTTCCTACCGATTCTGTTTAAAATATTGTTATCTCCTAATGACTGGAATGAATTTCACAAATTTGGTGTCAATCAAATCCTTATACATACCCCTACATTTTATAGTAAGTTATATGGGGATCCTGATGCCCAGAGAGGAGAAACAGCACATAATATAGCTATCATGCCGAAAAATGTCAAACTTGGGTTCAGTAAAATCCCTAAGGATCTGAGGGGGGTGAACAGACTTGTCTGAAAATGGACCTGAAGCTGCTCAAGAGACTTCTCCACAATTCTGTCTGTTGAAATTTTGAATTTCAATCTCGTTCTCGAGAAATGACCATGGATGTGAGGCACTATGCAAAAATAGGGAGATTTTGAGGTATATCTTCGAACTTCCAGGGAAAACGGTTCGTTGAATCATCGCGCCCTTTGGCACGAAGACGAATGGGGACATGTGAGGCACTATGCAAAAATAGGGAGATTTTGAGGTATATTTTCGAAATTCCAGGGAAAACGGTTCGTTGAATCATCGCGCCCTTTGCCACGAAGACGAATGGGGACGGTCTCTAAAAACTGGAGCATGCTTTTTACGATGCAATGTTTCTTCGGAGAATGAGCGAGGGAAGAAGCGAATTCGCGAAACGCGAATTTTCACAAATGGCGCCACGGCGTCTCCGGGAGCAGAGAGATGCGCACGTTTTGGGGCTTATCATTTAATATGTTCTGTAGCGAGGAGAATGGTGTAAATTTGACGTTTCTGCGACCGAGGGTTGGGGAGATACAGATTTTCGAAGAGAGGCATGCAAATCGTGACCTTTGACCATTCGCCACGGTCAGGTGCTTGACCTAAGAGTGCCAAAAAGTGGCTCCAAGGCCCTCCCTTGGGGTCCTCTACAATAATTATAAGTCAGGATTTGATTCTATGCGGGTCGATTTTCATCTTCCCTTAGTATTAAGACCTTAACTGTGAAGCCTCACCTGAAATTGGGTGCTACCCCGTATGTGATATTGAAAAGGGCGATGATGATGAAAGATCCTATTTTCTTTCTGGAATCCCAGGCTTACAAGGTGTACTACACCAGCAACCCCGACTTGGGGATAGAAGAATGGTCAAGCCAGTTGGAGAGGGCTTCTCGGGATTGGGGTGGTTTTACCATAATATCTGGCTTGACACCATTTACCTTGTATACTATCCAAGTCGAAGCATACAGTGAAATAGGGTCAAGCCCAAAATCGCCTCCTCTTCATGTGAAGACCCAATATCGAGGTACCGACTCCTCTTCTACCATCCACATTACATGCATGGCAAGAGAAGGGAAATGCTTTTCAAAGAATCGTAATCAGTGGGCTATGACATAAAAAGCCTAGTACTGCCCCTCAATTACGTCTGCAGAAGAGGAAATGGAACGTTTTTGAGTAACATATCATTTTGAACACTCCGATTATTTTGCGAAGTCATTGCCCAAAGGGCTCTTATGTCTAGTACATGATTCGATTTATTCAAATTAGTTTCTCTCCTAAGCTGCTATGGATTTATTCCATTTCGCATCTTGAAAAATGCATGCTACTCTAAATCATTGGAAATTTTATTATTCAAAAGAAATTTAGAACCCAGGCCCAAAACAAACCATCCCTCTGTCAGATCAGACATCAATGCACCGAATTATTTTATTTCTCGAGAGAAAAGGTGATTCACAATATGATCATGCTTGTATGTATAAACAAGTTGCTGAAATTTAACATGTGATAACATGTTAAATTCAATAACACATAACCCTGTGATGAGTTATTGAAGATCTGTTAACATATATCACATTGCGATTACCTTTTTCTACGAATTTATTTTGAAAATTGTTTAATGATCCATCCTAAAAAAAAACACATCGTTTTCCAACGCTTCAGTGAGCTCTCCCCCTAACTTCATCTTGCATATCTCAACATTGTTCTCTGACCAATTTAAAAACGTCCACTACAATTTTGAGATAAAGATACTGACGACCAAAAGAACTTCAGCTAAGAATGAGATATTCATGAATGAAACAAGGAGTACGAAATCATTGAAGCAAGACAATAGGGAGCGACGTTCATGATGACAGGAGAATGTCTTATCTTGTCATCATCAAAGTTTCGTAGGATCAAGTCCTTTCCCCCCAGGATTTCATAAAATTACACAGTACACAGTCCAGGACCAGAAAGTAAGACTTTTATTCCATAAAATAGCGGAAGTCGCTCGCGTGTCATAATCAAGCCCACAACACCTCTCTTTACTCAAAATGGCATCCATACCAACAGCCTGAGGGCTGGTTCGGTGGCGTCCTGTTCAATCTAGGGACGGAGAGGGGGGGTGACTAGATCATCCCAATATACAAATCACTGATCATGCGAATTTTCAAAAAACTCTAGGCTTCTAAGTCCGCCTTTGTTGTTTTTTGTACCACTCTTTTCAATCCCGTGCTGGGCAATGACAGGCTTTGATATGCTATCAAAATTGGCACGCCATTCAGGGTCAATGCCGCCTGGTCGTTTATAGAACTGGACGGGCTGAGAAGCTGCGGGGAAGAAAAATAATGTGGTATTTAGGAGTATATACAGGGCATTTAATTTAAATTGTAAATTTTTGAACGTTCATATCACTGAGAGAACGGAACCAATCTTGATAAAAATTGACCACAACATAGAACAATTTTTGCCAAAATAGTCAACAGAGGTTTTTAATCGCAGCGCCCTCTATCAGGTTGAAAAACTGATTCTACCAAAACCTATGAAATCGAGATCTTATTAATTTGGTCAAATATTTTAAAGCTAATCATTCATTAGAATATGCCTTGTTCCAGGTGCCCTGAAAGTTTCATGATTTGATCGCATCTCCTTTCTGAGATATAAATGGCTAAAGAAATAAATGTTCTAAGTGGCTAAGGTGAAACCTTAGCCACTTAGAACATTTTCGGTCATTCCACATCAAATCGACCAACTAGAAAGCTCGACCATCTCGGATTTTGACGAAAATCGGCATCCACATAGAGGAATCGATTTTAAGAGACCAATTTCAGTCATTTTCACTCAGTTCAAAGATGTACAATTTAAATGAAATGTCATGTAAAATAAATGGAAAGGGTTTGATGCACTGCTTTACGAAGAAATCAGAACGAACGTTGAATAATGAAAAACATTCGAATTGATAATCAGGATTCATTTGAATGAGTCTATAAAGACAGCACGCAAGGAGAAAAAAAACATGAAATCAAGGTGAGAATTTCAAGTGGAAGGAACAACATGATCACAGAGTATCAAGAGTGACGGAGTTGTTTCAAATAAGGCATTTTCAGAACATTCTCGTACACTTCGATTCGACAGGGTTTCCCTTGAGTCAGGAATCCAAGGAGAACTTTCACACCTTCAGTTACAAAATACAGGTATGTCCAATGTGTCTGTATTCTCGTTTATGGACATTGTAAGGGGGTGATGTTCCAATTCTTCCATAACTTTCTTTAAATAATTCTTGGCGTGATTTGATTGCAAGGATTGATGTTGCGCTTCTCAAGAGGATCAATATTGCGTTGGTTGGAGATTTCCTTATGATTCCAGCTTCATGGGACACCCTGCGATACAAGGTCCTCGTCTTTGCACTAAAATATTGATACATTCTGAACGAGTTATCCAACTAGAAGTCTCAGAACTCATCGTTCGTCGATGTTTGTTTCAAGTCAAGGAAGTGCATGCCTATGGTCTTTGTCCTAACAACGTGTGCATCTCACTCTCTTCCATTGTCTCGTAGGAGAGCTCTAACAGTCAGAGGCCTTTACGTCACTTACCCTATGCCAAAGGTTATGGAGAGAACAACCCTAAATTAGCCGAAGGTCACCATAGACCTATTTCCTTGCACAACCGTCAACGGCTCGTTCATTCATCCAGGAAAATAAACAATGCATTAGCATATTAGGACTGGGGGAAATATAATTTTCCCTAATTTAAACTCCCTCTCTTTACCCTCGATTGATGCATGACCCCACATTTTCATCCAAGTAACGCAGAATGTTGATGATACGTTTCCGAAATGTTGCGTATGTTGCTCTATGTTGCAAGTTGATGTACAATATTGATAAAACATTGCTCCAACGTTTTCACTTGCAATGTTGCCATCTCTCTCGCATTGTCTCATTATAGGAATCAATGAATAAGGACACTTCATCACTTGTTATCTTCATATTCAAGATAGATTCATGGGGCAAAGATAAAAAACAAGCTCATATTCTCAAAAAGAACTCTTTTCAAGAACTCGTCGATTACATCCTACAAAACATGAAAACGATGGTAGAGAGTCTGTGATCTCAATCCTTCATTTCCCCATTCTGAGAACTAGATAAGGAAAAGAAAGACTGGATTCGCGGACACTCCATAGAACACATAGACACATTAGTCTCTTTAGCTGATTTTCCCAACTTGACGCAACACTTTTATGTTGATTTGCTGTTCAATTCCCCCATTTTCTTAGTGAAAAAACCTAATAAACTCTTCAACGGTACACCACACTTTAGCAACTCAGTCCATTGAGATGAATACATCAACTACATTACAGACTTGTCCGAATCTGCCTGAATTTGTCGGGACTTATCTGTTGGCTATAATTGGCTGTAAATAAATCCGTCTTATTTTTTGCCACACCTCGTCTGTGAGAAATTCTTCATATTCATTAACATTAAAGTGTGTTAATTAGTTCCTCATGTACAATCTATGTTCAGAATTCAGAGACCACGACGTGAAGTTCCATCAACATCCTGATTTGATCATGCTCTATTTTCATGGACTTTTAAACTCAGTTATAAAACGTGCATACAAGCAACATCAAATTGAGTATTCCCCAATATCATGACCCTTTTTCTGCACATTTACAAAAAAAAAAGAATACTATGAAATTGCCCTTTGCCTCCAGCCAAATATTTCCTCCAATTCCTTCAACTGTACGCGAGGGACATAGTTCACACTTGAAAAAGGCTCTGTAAATTCAATGATGGTGTTGAGTCTCATGCGATGAGGGTTTTTACAGTTCCGCTCCAGCCGAAAAATTTCCTGGTCGTGAATCGAACAGCCACAACCATTAGCCTGGTCTGGGACCCCCCCGACGCTCTAGATGAGTTTCAGGAAAATCTCATCAGCTTCGAATTGCATTGGAATAACACATATTCAACGGTGAGAGAGCAATTCCTTTCCAATATTTATTTCCGGTGATTACAATATTATGAACAAATGTGGAAAATTGCATGATACGACGAATTGCAATTCACTACAGCAGTAACCCTTTCCCTTGTGAGTACAGTTACTGCTTCTGCAGGGTCCTCTCAGGCATGTTTTGAGAACGACTCTGGAAAACTTCATTAATGACACTCAGGATGTCTCAGTAGGGAATTGCGGCAAAGAGAATTTCGAAACTCTACAGACCCTCGCAGCAACGAGTCTGCGCGATTCGCGGACCTCATATGGAGAAGAAGGCCTTGACCATCCGTAAATTTGCTTTAAGGGTTGCTGAGGCGTCCCCCCTGGAAAATGTGTTGCGAATGATAAGTTGAAAATGCAATTGTTGCACTCCAGAAATCAGAGAAACACAACTAATGATGTCAATTACCAGATCAAGATTACCAGATTACCAGAGATAAGTCATCTCCCTTCACCAAGTTCACTGAATCCAATGTGCATGAATACAATTATTTCCTTTTTAAATTACTTTCATGACCTAGATGCCGACAATATTTGGGAAAATCTAGTTTCTGTCCAACAAAATTTGATTTCAAATTATTCATTATATTTTATTAATGCACAGTCACACAAGCGTATGCCTCATCTTTTTAAGGACCGAAAATCTATGTAAGCCAACCCTGCGGGTTGAAAATTCTCTCAACGCCCGAAGTCGGAGGTGATAGTTGCATTTTCCAACGTGTAAACCTTATATAATGATAGAAAAAAACCACCTTGACGTAGAGGACAGGACTCTTTCTTACACCAAGCTCATGCAGGATATTCCTCAGGAAGTTCTAAGACATCATCAATGGTACGCGCGTCCACGTCGCCAGGATGGACTCCAGTCATGCGGAAGGCCGTAGCATCTCAGGTCCAGCTATGTTACATGGGGCTTCCATTGAGTGACCAAGACGAGTCCAAACCAGCATGATGAATTCGGCTCAGGTATTCCATGCTGGTTCATTCGTGGCCCAGGATAATCAGGACTGCGATAGTCATTGTGCTTCCAGGGTGACTTATATTCCCAAATTCCTTGACAAGTTCGCTGCTGGTGCTGGGAAATCTGATGATTCTGGATGCGTCGGACCCCGTCATGCTACATCCAGGCCTATTGGTCCGCTTGCCATCGGCCAAAGCGTATTCTCGGCACGATGCTCTAAGGGCAGACCAGGAGTGAAATCGAACGGTAAACGACCTTGGCAACAGACTCTGGATATCGGGACTTAGAATGTGTTAACACTAGGGGCGGTAAGGAGCCTGAACTCGTGGAAGAGGCTAGGAGGACATAATTAGATATCAGAACCAAGAGGAAAAGCACAGGTTTCATCACCCTTGACTACGGATTAACCTTCTACTGGAGTGGAGTCGACTAGACCGTGTTTGCTCAGGCGGATAATATTTGAAGGGCTTTAAGGTCTAGTGAGAACCCATTTCCATCCTGTTGATGGTTTAGCATATGTTGGTGGCCAAGCACTCATCAGGTCTGTGAGAGACCATACCTGGGTAGTCTTAATCCTGGCTCTGCTGTCTGATGAATTGTTTTGGTAACCACAGGTACTCCTTGAACAGAATATATTAGATTTATAACCTAATTCAACCCACTTTCATTCTTGAACCCAAAAGGTCGAGTAAAGTGCCATCCTCACCACAATATGAACTTTTCTGGAGTCTTGATTTATGTCAAAGGAAGCAATAATAATTACTTCTTTATTTTTCCGGTGTATAGGAAGTCTACCATGAAAGCCTTGAAGTCGTGGGGCGGTATATATTGGCCGGCCTGCACCCTAGCACGGAATACTACGTATGGATTTCAGCAAAAAGCAAGAGGGGTGAAGGTGTACCAACTCCTCCTAAACTCATCTCCACGCTAGAATATGGTAAGCTATACTTTTAACCAAACGGAAATGTAGTTCTCAGGCATAAAACCTGGAAAGAGCCCAATACGGGCCATGTCGAAGAAGCATGTGCATTTTTATACTTGTCTTCTCCTTCCCATATGAATAACATTTTGTACGTATGGTAGATAAAATTCAGGGTGGGATCATTAGGGTTGTCTGAAATACTCTCTAGTGGTCAAGGAATTGAGAGCAAAGAAACGTACCGCAAACTTATTTATTTCAAGATCAAATTACACCTACTTCAATTCAAGTTAGTGACCCTCAAACTTTAATGCGCATTCACACGTCGCACCTGGCCTTCTATCTCGTATTGGACACCTGCCTCCATGACAATAGGTAGTCACAGGTTGTGGCTTTATCTTCAAATCGACGTCCGAGGAGCTTTTGAGCCTGGGGAAGAGGGAAATGTTCCACATTGAAGGATGTAAAGAGCGAGTAATCCGGATGAGCCTGTTCCTCCCAGCGTTCGATGGCGTCCAGGGTTGTTCTCTTGCGGTGTGATGCGACGTTGTCTTGCGAAAGGATAACTACGCTTGCATGAAGTTCCGGTCAATTGTCTCTGCTGGGCGAACATCCACGTACCGCATGATTACACAGGACCCTTGCGAGGTCGAAAACATGATATGTATGAACTTCATATATTATTGTCGATGATTTTCCTTCGTCCAGCTGATCTTGGTGATCGCCACTACTAGCCTTGTTTCTTCAGCTCTGACTCCCATGGGTGAGCCCAAATTTCACTATAAGCTACAACTCGTTGGAGGGAAGCATTCGCCTACCCGAAAATTTTGGCAAGATGTACTACAAGCGCGATCATCCGACATTGTCGATGATCCCCTTTCAGGATTTGAGGCATTCACCTCGCTAAGACTTTCTTTTGCCCAATTCTTCGGTGACGATGGGACAAGCGGAATCGAGTGCGATGCAAACCCCGGCATCGAGGAGGTCTTGAATATGTCCACATACAAAGTGACGTCTTGTCAACACCCCTTTTCCTTTTCTGATTATTTTTCCCTTGCGGAAATTGTTACTGTTTGGGTATAATCGTTTGAATTTCTCCAGGGTAGATTTACCTCTCATATGAAACAGTAACCCAATCTTCTATAGCGAGGTCCAAACTGGGATCCTCTTGAAATGTCCAAGCGGTTGGGAAGGTTTTGGACGTAATGTAGGTGGGAACAGAAGGCGACGATGTGGGTGTCGTCCTTGGGTACAAGCTTGTGTAAGGTCTGGGTATAGGAGATAGTCAATTCCGATGCATAGCGATCTCATAGATGTTCTTGTACGGCAATAACGTCGTCTCTGGAGACCCAGAACAGATTCACTTTGTCCAGGTGGTGTATTGCCCAGTCGAACAAGCCTTTCGGAGACATGATCTGATGGTTCTTAGGTCGCTGAAGACTGGCCCTAGCAGCGAGGGTTTTGACAGTTCCTTCAGCACCGTCGCAAGCGCCTTTGCCATATGAGATAGCGAATAAGTTCCATTCCGCTTGAATCCCAAAGTCGTACTTATGGAGACAGATGCTTCGTAAATGTTTTCAGTTTTTTACACTGACTTCCTGTTCCATCGATTACGTAATGGATTCTTTTGAGCTCGGGGAAGCTACAGCTTCGCTACAACTGTCTTTTTTGGAAAGTTCATACAGCGGCACTGGTTTGATCGAGCACGTTACTAATGCATATAAAGCAGACATGCCTGAGGAGGCTTTCCTGCTTGTAATTGGCGACGAAAGGCTGCAGCGTTGCCTTCGTAGTGTCCCAGGGATACCCCTGAGCAGCATCCTGGACAGTAAAGGAGTAGTTTTCAATATCACATGGAAAAATCTTCCAAGGTAATCTCCTATAAGAACGTATTCCTATCCACCATATCCACCATCGGAGAGGTTCTGCTTCAATTCCCTTATGTACGCGGCCTGCGTACTGGTGTAATGGTGTTTTCTGAGACCATCGATTCCATCATATAGCATCTGCTTGAAGTCATCAACTTACATCACTAACGTGTTCAGTGTGGCTCTGTCAACCGTTTACCACTGCTTGAAGCAAACTTCCACCACCGTTGACAGGTGAACGTGTTCCTCCAGCAAAGCCCGTACGGGTTTCAGACCGGGACACTCATCGCATCTGCCCAACATACAACATTCGGCATTGATATCACAGACAATCATGGATATGAATCCTTGTATTCGAATGCAATCGAAGTTCATCTTGAAAGCGTGAAGAGCGAGTTTCACGTTTTGATCGTAAGTGCATTCGCAGAGAGAGAAATATGGAAAACCCCGCTTTTACTTCCGGGTTGCATCCTTCCACAACCTGTAGTCCTTTGAGGAAGGGATTTCCAATAAGCAAATCAAGGGAATGCCTCGTAGGCCTACATTGTTTATTGACAGAGTCTGCGGGCTAATCTGATTTCAGAGCTACGGCCAACTTGAAACAGCTCAGTAATCTCCTGTCACCGCAAACGCGAATGTAATTTACCGGGGGTAACCATCGAAAAGTTCTACAGGTTAGCCAGTGCGAAAAATGATATAAGTACGATATACTCGTAGGCTATTCACCACCCAGGATCGGGCGGCTGGGAATGTTTAACAGAGCGGCATTATGGCTTTGAGGCTGTGATTTACTCGTGACATTATATACAGCTCTGAGACATCTTCTAATGATATATTGCAAGACTGAAATCAGTAACCGAAGCACAACATGCTTACCAAGGTCCAACGTTATATGTTAGCCCTCCTCGCTGGAGCAAGAAGGTCTTAGAAATGGCAACACACTCAAAAATTTCGCCCGAGGGATGAACAAAAAACATTACTATTTTTCCTGAGCTCAATATCACATCAGTTATACGCGTATCAAGTTGCACCATTCCATTTCAGCCCGAATCGCTGGGATTGAAAATAATTCTGGAACAGGTCTTCCCGTTAAAAACTATGTCCCCAGAGGTTTCGTCTGAAAATAAACATTTTTTATGGACTCAGTATTTCAGTAAGCATATTCACGCCAAGTTTAGGTTTCCATGTCCCTCCCTTTGATTGAAGAAAAAAGTTTCTTCAAAAACAACCACCCCCCCAAAATAAAAAATGTATTTAGGGTATATACCTCCAAATGCTGAATTTTTAAAAACTTAGTATCCCAATTGGTACTTTTGTACCAAGTTTCAGGTCTCTACTATGTCTGGAACATGATAAGAATCAGCGACACTCACTCAGTCACGATCGTCTTTTTATATTAGATGACATTTTCTCGCTGGCGAATAGGCCTACTCGCTTGAGAATTCTCACTACGGTCACCTGCATAGTGTATCTACGCACTCGCTAGTACTCTCTAAGAGTTTGAAGATCAAACTTCACGTGAGCACTCGCGAGCAAGAACCAATCATAATTATATAAGATATGTTCGTTCCAGCGATATGGACATATGATTTCTGAAGTTTGGTAGAATATGAGTTTTTGGACAATGTTTTCAGGTACAATCATTCTTTTGGCGTAATTGCCATGTCCCATGGAGTAATATATACTGTATTTTTTGGAGAAGGGCCCTCCTCGATTTTTTTTATATAGACGGATATGTTCATTTCATGAAATGATTTCGGCAACAAATTTTTCCACTGGAATTCTGAATGAACTCAGCTGTGACTATACTCTTTGTTCCGAAAGCATGGTTTTCATTGTAACTATGGTTCACCAACAGATGGCATGACACTATACTAGGGGTCCTGCATACGTTTCTGGACTTTTCAATTAAAAATAAACGTATACTTTTCAGATTTTTCTCTGAAAGTATGTTTATTTAACACTTTTCAACATAACCGCCGCCAATATCAATGCACTTTTGAAGGCGCCGGAGCCAACTTTGAAAACAATGTTGAAAATCGTATTTTTTTTAGCTGTTTCAGCTGATACTCCACCGCCTCAATCAGTTCTTCTCTGGTTTCAAAGACCTTTCCTCCCAAAGGTTCCTTCACTTTTGGAAAGAGCCAAAAGTCGCAAGGCGCCAAATACGGTAAGTAGGATGGCGGCTCAATCAGCTGGATCAGCTGATTTGGTCAAAAAAAGGGCTGGCGCCGCCACTCAAGGCCAACCGGGCCAAGTCCTTCGGCAAGGTGATGTTTTGCTGTTTTCTTCACTTCTGATCGCTTCGTGGCGGCTGTACCGTTTGAGGAAGGCAAAACAGTGACTTCGAAATGACATATGGAAACGTGCCTGCCGGTCGTTTTTTAGAAATTCCTGAGAGGTCGTCCTAAATCTTAGCCGGGCAAGCACTTCCTGCATGACAATTGCCCGTATGAATAAAAGTGAGCTGGAGCTTGAGCTAAGCTAAATTGGAGCCACAGCTCCATATTTTATTAATAAAATGCTCGGAGCTTAGGCTCCGTGAGCTGCAGCTCCATGCCTGAGAGTTCTAGCTCCCTTCTCCGTGAAATATGGCATTTCGTATGAATAAAAAGGAGCTTTGTCTCAACCATTGGGCTAGAGCTTGTGGTATTCGGAGTGTGCCAAGGGGCAGACTCAGCTAAGAAGCCTCCTTGCTGATATGTGATCTATGAAGACATGTGATAACGCCAGGGTGCAGTTTTCGTTTTATTGATCCGTAATGGCAACAATAATGCCACTTTAAAAAAAATCGGTTGAATATTCTGATTATGCGGCCTAAAAATTCCTCTCTTACGTGCAAACCTTGGTTACATTCTATGCTCTGGATACAATTCCTACCTCGTCTAGTAAGTTCTTATTGGGTTCTTCTTTCGAAATCCTATTCGTGTGCGTAGGATTTTTTTCTTCGTCCACTTGGGGAATACCTGTTTCCATTGAATTCTAGAAAATTCCGGAATAACAGTATAACGTGGAAAGGGTGCTTCAAGTGCATGAGTTGTAAATGACACGCCTGAGGATTTCATCCTGTTTCATATCCTCCCGAAAATACGAAACTTTCTTCGTTGTGTGATCTTGTGGAGGGAAACCAAGACATACAGTTTTTGACCTGAATCGTCGCAGAGTTTGATTTACCTCTGAAATCCCGCAAGTGTGTTCTAGTCAGTTCAGAGCTTCGATTCCCAAAACTTAAGTCCTTTCACGTGGATTGTCTTGCCAGATACATGGAAAATAAAGAACACGATAGCTTGTTCTCTCCGTTTGGTAAAGTAATAGATATTAAATCCTGCAAACCTTTCCTCAAACAGATCAACCAAGTTTTCACGGTGCTGGTGGCCAATGCCTTAAGTACTTGATAAATTACTCCTAATGCGATTTCAGGCAACTCAGCTTCCCCTGATCTCTCTATGAGAAGGGACGAGAGCGAGGAAAGTTCAATTATTGGAGCTAGAGCTAAAAAATATGGAGCTCAAGCTCCGAGCTTGAGCGAAACTTTATTCATTTTACACGGAGGTAAAGCTCAGACTCAGCTCAACTTCTGCCTCCAAGCTCTGAGCTAGGGCTCAGATTTTATTCATACGGCCCAATGCACCGGCGCACCGGGCGACCAACACCCTGCTCTTCATTGGGGCCTCTGGGATCCAGCTGATTGAGCCGCCCTCTTACTCACAGTATTTGGCGCCTTGCGAATTTTGACTGTTTCCAAAAGTGAAGGAACCTTTCCGAGGAAAGGTCTTTGGGACACGAGAAGAACTGATTGAGGCGGTGGAGTATCAGCTGAAACAGCTAAAAAAATAAGATTGTCAACACTGTTTTCAAAGTTGGCTCCGGCGCCTTCAAAAGTGCATTGATATTGGCGGGGGTTATGTTGAAAAGTGTTAAATAAACACACTTTCAGGGAAAAATCTGAAAGAAATCTATGTTTATTTTTAATTGAGAAGTCCGGAAACGTATGCAGGACCCCTCGTATATCTAATATATAGGCCTATAGACGATCGTGACTGACTGACTGACTGACGCTAATTCTAACCATGTTCCAGAAAGGTTAGAAATCTGAAACTTGGTATACATGTACCTGTTGGGTTGTAGAGTTAAAAAATCCGACTTTGGAGGTACATACCCTGGGGGTACAGATTTTGAGGGGAAAAGTTTTTTAAAATATATATCGTGATGGATAAGGATGTCATCGAGAGATACCGCTGTACGTTACCGTTTCAGTGGTGTTGTGGTAGCACATCTATCTGGTAATCGTGAGGTCCGGGTTCAATTCCTGGCAATTCCATGCATTTTTTGGCTTCTCTTGCCTTCCATGTCCAGCTGCTTGAATAAAACGGAGAGACATGGAAAGCTGAAACCTGGCATGGACGTGCCTACCGACACGATGAGTTCAGGAAAAATGCAACATTTTAGATCCATGCCCTGGGGGCATATTTTTGGGGGCCACCGTTTTGAAGTGTTTTTTTTGTCCTGGTGTATTGACCTAGTGTGTAAAGATGAAACTTGGTACATAATTACCTACCGGGATGCTGCGTGCAGAAAAATTCCGACTTTGGAATGAAATGCCTTGGGGGCATGAATTTCAAAGGGAGATGTTTTCACAAAATTTTTTTTGCATTAGTTAAACCGATGGACATGGAAAGCTGGAACTTTGTATGAATGTGACTACAAAGATGAGGAGTTAAAGAAGAATGTTAAGTCTTGATACATCCCTGGGGGAAAATTTCTCAAGGGGCGATGCTAAAAAAAAATATGTTGACGTGGCGAATTGGACAGAAATGGAAAGGTGAAACTTGGCACACGTATAAGTGACATGATATTACTGACCTGAGGGAGTATTCAGCTTTCATGGGCATCCACTCCGGGCATAGCTTTTGGGTGGGTCGGCTTTTCCAAGCACGTTTTCTTCACCAGTGAAAAGGGCAAACGCATAATATTGAAACGTTGTGGGCATGTAGTTCACTGAGGATTGATTTCGGTAAAAATGGTAATTTTCNCGAGTTTGTTTGCCCGAAGGGCAAACAATCTCGCTAGTCTAATATATATAGACGATGGTGACTGACTGACTGATGCTAATTCTAATCATGTTCTAGACATGATGAGAGGCTGAAATTTGGTACACACATAGCTGTTAGATTGCTGACTCCAGAAAAATTCCAACTTTGGGGGTAAGTGCCCTGGGGCTCATTCCAGGGGGTCTCATTTTGTAAACCTAGGTCTAACCCTCAGACGGACGCTTAGGCCTAAGTCATTCTCAGGCTTCCCTTGCCATCAAAAAACGGAAGGAACGTCAATAGCTGAGAGGTTGTCGATTCCAGGGAAAGTCAAACTTCGAATGCCCAACTTTGGGGGTCCATGCCCTTGGGGCACGTTTTGGTGGAGGGGTTGAGGGACTGATTTCTCAGGCCTAGGCTCAACCCATGGATGGATGCTTAGGCTAATACCACTCTCACATGTTCTTCCTTCATGGAAGCAGGAGAGAAAATAAATAGCTGCATCATTGCACACCTTGGATGAAGTTTGACATGTACGTTGAATGTACGTGCCGTGAGGTGATTGACTTAGCAGGCCTATAGGTAACCCTTGGAGAGACGCAGAGGCCAACTCGAATCTTGCCCGACCCATTCGGATCGAGGAACTTCTCGGTCCATCTTATCGAGCATCCTTTTGTCTTAACCTGACGCGCTAGGCGTTCGAGCTATGCCGTTGGGTCATTGGTGAAGAGAAGGGTACGAGTTGGCGCGTACTGGTGCGCTTGCAGATATGAATGGGTTCTATTTATTTTTCTTGCAGGGAAACAGTAGATGTTCCATTTACATTTCGATATGAGTTGGCTATGTCTAATCCACTTAAGGTCGATTAGGCCAATGCTCACACTTCAACAAAACGTGATTGCACGGGCTGCATTTACGGTTTATACGGTTTTTTCATAGACAACTGTATGGAACCTTTTGAAGAGTTTGAAAAAGGGACAGCCATATAGGCCTTTCGCCAGAATATAAAATTAACAATAACGTTCCCTACAGTCGAATTGGAATTATCGCCTTGAAACTCAGGAGTAATGAGCTCATGTGTCTGCTGCCTAGGCCCCCCCAGATGGAGGTGTAGGCTTACGCCGTTCTCATGAACACGTTCCTTCCTCTTCAGTCATCGAAGGAAGTGTGTGTTATTGCTACATTGTTCACTCTAGAGGAATTCAGACTTCGGAGGGAGGGAGGGAGGTGGGGTGTACAAGCCCTGGGGACAAGTTTCGCATGCCTAGGCCAACCACATGGATGGACGCTTAGGCCAATACTACTATGGCGTCATTAAGAATATGTTCTTTGACACCTTTACTTTAAGGTGCGAGAATTGAACCCATGAACAAAGGAGTTTGACCGCATTAGTAGGGGTGAGCATCGAAAACATATGCCTTAGATCGCAGAGCGCCGAAGGCACGTCCATAGCTAGTATAATATATACGAGGTGTGTTCAAAAAGTTCTCGGACCGAGCCTATACAAACTTTTTGGTAGCACTTACGATCTAATTGATGTTGTCCCCTTCAAAGTAGTCTCCTTGTGCAGCTATACGTCGCTCCTAACGGCGTCTCCAATTTTGGAAGCATTCGTGGTAGGCCGCATTCGGGATCGCCTTCAGCTCGTTCGTCGCATTTTGAATAATTTCTTCTACGCTTTGAAATCTTCGGCCTTTCATTGCAATTTTGATTGGGAAAGAGGAAAATGTCTGCCGGGGACTGATTTGGAGAGTATTGGGGCTTGGTGACGACTGCGACCTTGTGCTTTGCCAGATACTGCTGAATTGACAACGCTGTGTGTGCGGGCGCAGTCATGGTGCAACAGCCACGTTCCCGCTTTCCAACTTTCAGGTCGTTTTCTTCTTACTGCTTCTCGTACGCGCTGAAGTACTTCCAAATAAAACTGTTGGTTAACTGTTTGAGCTCTATGGAGGAATTCGTAATGAAAGAGTCCGTGGTAATCGAAAAAAAAACGATCAGAATTGCCTTCACATTCGATCAGACTTGCCGTACTTCTCTCAGTCTTGGGGACGTAGCGCACTTCCATTGCGATGATTGCTGCTTTGCTTCAACGTCATACCCGTACATCCACGTCTCGTCACCCATAACGACATTTTTGAGAAAACCTTCATCGACATTGGCTCGTTGAAGTAGGTCTTGAGACGCAAACAAATGTTCTTTCTCAGAAGTGAAGAGGCGCGGCACAAACATGGCTGACACACGACGCATCCCCAAATTCTCTGAGTATCGTGTGGCATGATCCTACCGAAATGTCCATTTCGTCTGCTACCTTCCTTACAGTCAGCCTACGGTTCCCTCGAATCATATCACGAACACGAGCAACAGTCTCAACAGTTCTTGAAGTGGAAGGTCGTCCCGCCCTTGCATCTTCCTCTGTCGAAGTTCGGCCCTCCTTTAAACTCTTGTGCCACTCAAAAGTGGTTGTCCGACTTAAGGTGTCATTGCTGAGTAATGTGTTCAGCATGGCATGAGTTTCGGAAGCAGTCTTTCCTAGCTTAACGCAAAATTTGATGCAACCACGTTGCTCTTCAACAGTAGCCATTTCTGAAATGCGACGAAACACATTAAATGCCTTTGCAAAAGAATTAATAATTCGAGAACCAAATATGACACGAGTAAGCATTGTACGTCTTTGGACACGGACAGAGTTACCTTACTACCGTCTTTAATTTCGGGCGCATGCGTCATGTGATGTGTGTGCAGCAGAACCAGTCCGGGATCTTTTTGATCGATATCGATATATATTAATTTGTCGAAATTCGTGTATTTCTGATCAAGTGTGAATCCATCAGGCCAGGCAAAGATGTGCAATGAAAAAAACAAGACAGGGACGGGAGTTGAAAGACGAAGAAATATGCTAAATATTTGTGGACAGTGATGTGATATCTGATTATGAAAAGAGGATATAAGCCAAAGTGAGAAAGTGGAGAAGAAAAACACTTTTCACAAATGGACCGACTGCAGGGATTTCACATTGAAAAACTACCTGGTAAGGAAAGCGTTAATAAATGAATATGAAGTTTAATCCTTTAGGAAGAGATTAGCGAGAGTCCCTCCACAAATGGTCCATCAAAAGCTAAAGCAAGATACGAGAACGAAAATAAATGAGAAACTGTCGAAAGAGAAACTTTCATCCAAATGAACCGTTTGCCGTTCATAATGATGCTAATTTAAATGTCGTAATATGTATTATTTTGCCCTAATTGTCTTCTTTTACAGCTTGGTCGATGACAACGGAAGACCAGGATTCATTAGAAAACAGAATTTTGTATTGATTGAAATTACTCATTCATTTCTATAAAAGCCAAATATATTCAAGGATTCCTTCTTTTATTTAATTTACTAGATTCCTTGAAAAGGCTACGTTGGAACAAGCAGAAAACATTCAATCATTTAACAAGTTAAAAAACCGTCAATGAAGAGGATGGCTTTTCGATATTTATTCCTCAAAAGGTAAGTTAATTTCAGTTAAATATTCATTTTAAAAAGTGAATGAATTAAACAAAATGAATACGTGGTGAGGGAACTACGAAGCACCTAAACGGAAAGAATGGACATTAAGACTAAGTGGGAAAGCAATAAATGGGTCTTGCTGCACTTCGCTGTATTTAGCTGTAAGCCATATATGCAATGATTCCGTAAAATGGAATAGTAAACCTCTGTACTACAAAACCTATAAATATTGTCACTATTTGCCGATTTGCTTTAAAACTTTTGGGATCAGCGTTCTCTTTTATCAATTTTAGTGCCGAGTGAGCCACATGAAATAAATGCTACGGTATTGAACTTCACAACTATATTAATGGAATGGACACCTCCCAGGAAAGACGATCTCTTTGAATTCATTGTCGGCTATCAAATTTACATCAAAGAAGAACAACTTGGCCAAAAGCTCCTTGGGGAGCACCACGCCCACAGTGTTATGAATAGATCTGCAATGACTTATCTTGTCACGGATCTCCAGCCAAATTCGACGTACCAGGTTCAGGTGGCAACCATGACACGAAAGGGTACAGGGACACGAAGCATCCCAGTCGTCGTTAACACTCCTGGAGGAGTTCCTTCAAGACCCACACTCCAGCTCAAGTAAACTTCCTGGTTTTGATTCCATACTTTCTCATTGTAAAATGGAGGCATTCTGTTTTTTTTAGCATGCGACTGAAAGGGAGACATATGCAGGGCAATTTTAAAGTCAACATCCTATTTTGATTAGCAATAATTTTTCAAGGGAAATGCGGATTTAGCTGATATTTAACATAAAGGTTCATGATTCTATGAGGTTTTTTCTCATCGCAAGATGGCGCTACTTGCCGATCGAGGACGCTGTGGTGGACAGCTGCGCCACCTATCTACGTGGCATGCCATTTTTCAGATAGGATAAATAAACCATATTGGCCCATGAATCTCTCTACCAGCGAAGGGTAGTGAGCCTTTCTTAGGGTGCATGACTCTCATAATAACTTCTTAAGGAAGTATCAGATGCAGTTGAATTTTGACAGATGTTTAGGAACCTAAAACGTTTTCCTTCCCTTGCGCATCGTATTGCTGTACATGTTGACAGGGGCGCTGTGGTCGCCTATGTGAAGGCGAACTGTAAAGGAGCACAAAGTGCTCTGGTTACAGAGTTTCCACTTTGGTAATAAAAGCGAATCAACGTGACAAATTTCTGCACTGAAACTTCACCATCTTGTCTGTAGTGGTGCGAATGCTAGACAGAAAATGTAATTATTTTTTGACTGCATATCCTTCATTTCTTACCCTTGCTTCTGCGACTACAGCGCCACCTGTCGAGATCTACAGGGTGTCCCAAAATTAAAGTCCCTATAGTAAACGCGTGCTATGCAAGTATCTTTCTACGAAAATCCATCAAAATTGGCATACATATGGATTTTGACAATTTTAGTGTGGAAAGTTTCATTATTCTCAGTTGAAGCTGAAGTGATTTGTTAGTTTATTGAAAAATCAAGTTTTTCGAGGTGGCAGTTTTTAAGCCTGAAGGTTAGGTCCGTTTGAATCATAGGTTTAGTGAATTCTTTGACAGTATAAGTAGCGTGAGTGAAAAAAAGTCATATTCTACGTCCAAAAAGTCTAAGTCTGTTTGCTGGTACGACAGATTGGAGAGTCTTGTTCTGGTTCAGAGAAAATTTCCCCATGAATTTGGAATGGAAAAACCAGCACTGGGAGGAAAAAATTATGAAGGAATGGAACTCCAAGTTTCTTGAAACATGCTTGATTTATTTAGGAAAACGAGGTCCGAAAGCTAGAGGGGTCCGGTCTGAGGAGAATGTGACATGGGTGCAATAACTGTTTGAGAGAGCTCCCAGGATCTCAATCAGAAGGGCACATTTTCTACTCAACCTCAGTCGATCAAATCTTCAGAGAATTCTGAAGGATGCTGCTATCAATTCATATAAGATTCAGATTGTTCAAGCTTTGAACCCCGAAGATAAGGATGTTAGAATTGAATTTGCTGAGGAGATGATCCACAGGATTGAAGCTGATCCGAACCTCCTGAGTCACACCATTTTCTCCTATGAGACACACTTTCAGTTGGATGGAAAAGTGAACAAGAAAAATTGTCAAATCTGGGATAAAGAGTATCCTCATGAAATTCAGCAAGTTCCCCTTCATTCTCCCCGACACATTGTCTAGTGCAAGATGTGGAGCCAAGGTCTGATGGGCCCGTTCATCTTCCAAGGAAACGTGACCATGGACTCTTACCTCGACTACCTGAAGAAGTTTCTGTGGCCCCACGTCTATCATTTCCCAGCGATCGACGAAATAGTATTCCAGCAAGGCAGCATACCCTCACATTTCTCCAAAGATGTGCGGGCCTGACTGGACGAGAGCTTTCCTCAATGCTGGATTGGAAGTCGTGGCCCGATCGCCTGACGCCCGAGATGCCCAGACCTGGCCCCTTGCGACTTCGCTTTGTGGGGGCATTTGAAGCAGTTGATGTACAGGGAGTCGCACAAGGATTTCAACCCACTCCAGAAGGCCTTCGAAGCAGCTTGCGCTTCCCTGACTCCTGATTTTTTCGAAAGAACTTTGCTTTGTTTCAGGAAGAGGCTGAATCTGATCGTTGAAAATGGTGGCGAGCACATTGTGAGCCCTTAATCAATGCAGTGTTGATCAAATGATTTTTTAGTTAAGTAAGTAAAATTTGATTATATTCCCCATATGCATGCCATTTTTTGTGGAGTTCCGTCAAAGGATGCTTAAATAGCGCTTATTTACTTTTGGGACTTTACTTTTAGGACACCCTGTACACTTATGCGAGAGACAAAGGAACGAAAGAGTTTCAGGCCCATGAACATGCGATACCTTGTGGGGTCCAACCTTATGTTGTCTTCACACAAGGCCTAAGATTATTCGTAGGATCGATATTTACTCATAAAAGTGGCTAGGACATTCAGTGAATGGAAGACGGACCAGACCAAAGGGAAGTTTATATTTCACCTTTGGACAAAAAAGGCCTTAGGCCTGAGAGAAATAGAAATTGGGGAAGTAAGCCTGCCGTAAGCCCAGGCCTTCATGTCCCAAGGCCTAACTCTTACAAACTCATGCTTAACAGGGGTTCTTGAAAAGAAGAGAGTGGAAGCACAGGGAACGGGACATGGGAAACGCAAGAGCTCTGGGTCTGGGCTCTGGTCTTGGGTCTGGCGCTAAGTACTTACGTATTTGCCTTTTAACAGGGTTGCCATGACCATAAAGTCAAATGGAACAATTGCCGTAAATTTCTCAGCACTCATATCAGTTCCAATGAATAAATAAATAGAAATAACTCGGTTTAAATAAATATATTTCCGTGACGAATATCTCTGTCAAATATCAACTGCCATATTCCTTAAAAAGTTATGACCAAAAAAGTCGGAATGTTTCAAGTCAACATTCAACTTTGTGTGATCATATCTTTTGAATAGATACTTGGATGCAGATGATGTTTGGCAGAGATACTCATGGGCATATGAGGTTCAAATTTTCTTTCCTGAAAGTGGCATGCCACGTAGATAGGTGGCGCAGCTGTCCACCACAGCGTCCTCTATTGGCAAGCAGCGCCATGTAGCGGTAAGAGAAAAAAACCTCAGACTTATGAACCTCTCCGTTAAATATCAGCTAAATCCGCCTGCCCCTTCAAAAGTTATTGCCAATCAAAATTATGTGGTGACTTTATTATAACCCTGTATATACCTAGGTATATAAGCGGGAAGTAGTAAAACAATAAATTCGACCTGGCTGTTTACATCAGAAAACATTAATCACAATTGAACAGCATGCATTGTTCGGTTCTGGGAGTCGTTCCCGAAATTCAACGTTGATAATTGATATAGTATCCTCTTTAGTCTATTGGCAGAGGAATCTGAGACCGTGACCATTAATGCAACTTGGACAAATCCCTCTCAGACCTTCGGGAAAATTCTGGGGTGGCGTTTACGTTATGGAAAGCAACTGACCGACTGCGCAGGTATTCAGCACAATGACGAGGGAGGAGACGATATGAAAGAAATTATCCTGGATGAATTATATCAAAATGAGCTTACAATAGAAAACCTAGGTGAGATAGTCCCATCGAATTCCTTATTCTTAAATGGAAAGTATTAATATGTACTTTTGCTAAATGGTAAACATTTTGAATCCGATGTTCACAGGGAAAGGAGTGAAGTATAGATTCAGATTGGCTTGTCGAAACCATGCTGGCTATGGTCAGGAGGTATTGGCTGACATCAAAACGCCCGATGAACATCCCACTGGTCCCCCCAAAAACATATCCTTCCACTTCATCACGTCAGACTACGTCGTACTTACTTGGAATGTCCCAGAGGTCTCAACTTGCAATGGCCGTATCCTCGGTTACATCATTCAGTTCCGCAAGAATATGGATGGCAGCCTCATTTTGGAAAAGAAAACCTCAGCGTCGAAGGTTGTTTCATTCGTAAATAATGTAATTCCTATTTGGATGAAAAAAGATTTGATGGAGGTTTTCTCACCCTTCTTCAGTTGGTTATAAAGGAGTTGGAAGGGAACAGTTCATACTACTTCCTGATCCAGGCCTACACTGCATCAGGTGCTGGTCCTTTCTCAGACAGAATGTACTTGACGACGATTTCTGAAATTATTCAGGCTCCCGTAAATGTTCAGGCTATGGCAACTTCAAATGATTCTTTGGAGGTCTGGTGGGAAAAAGTTCCACAACACAACATTGTCGGATATAGGGTGACTTTTGATTCTGATATTCTTGGGTTTCCTGATGATGAAGACTATATGGTAACCGCACTGGTACTTATCTTCTCTAGATTTTCTATACCACAGCCAAAAATTTAGATCTGGACATGTGGATGCACAAAGATACACCCATCACGCATTCGGTTGAACTGCAAAACCTGAAATACCTGGCAAACTATTCCATCCATCTGTCAGCCCGAACCAAAGAAGTATAATTGGATTTCTCATTATTTGTATCACTTTGGAACAAATTTCCATATTATGTCTCTGTCTTCTTAACAGGGATACTTGGGGAAGTTATCAAATGTGATCCAGGGGAAGGTGAAAACTGAAGATGTCCCTTCCAGTTTTGTGTGGGTGTCTATGCACTACAATACGATATCCGTTTCATGGAGGAAGCCAACTGGTTTCAATCCGATTCAATATAAGGTCAATTTGGTTATCACCCCTTTTGCCTGTTTACAAAGCTCCACTCTTCCTTTAAAATAGTCAAAATTGCATGGAACCCATATATATGGTATCATTGCTATCACTGCTAGTGTGCATGCAACCATAAATGATGATTGGCTTTGAAGGTACATGCCCAGAGTACATGCACATTTTTTGGAGGAAAATTCAGAAGAAATTTGTTAGCTTCAGTCAAATGGAAGGACATAGAAAGCTGAAAATATGCACGAACGGCCTTCTGATGAGCTAATTTCTAGAATATACTTTACTTTTCAGGTACTTCCCCTTTGGGGATATTTTTTTGAGAAACGATTTGCAATAAATTATTTTGCTCCAGGGAATCGAGCAAAAGTAGATGAAACTTGGCACGAAATTAACTATATTGGTGTTGAGTACTGGAAAAGCTCGTTTTTGAAGTCCATACCCTCAGGGCACATTATTTGGGTGGGGTATATTTCCCTATGACGTATTCACTCCAATGATATGGGGAAAAACAGAAACCTAAAGTTGGCGAATCCTGCGGATTTTGCACTTATGATTTCAGGAAAAATGTTATTTTGAAGAATAACCCCTCTTGGCCGATTTATAGGGTGATTTTTAAAAATCCCTACTGTTTTCTATGGGAGAAATATATATTCGTATATTCGAGGAAAAATGATGAGGGAGTGGAACTCTTGATATTGGGCATAAACAATATGTTGAGATGATTGTCCTGTTTTAATTTCAGAACAATATTCTGAGCCGTGCATTGTCCCATTACAGTTTACAGGTGGATCATTATACCTTCAGTGCTGTAATGGTCTGTGCTCCACCCTCCCAGAATTCAATCAAATTTGGCATGCAGACGGAATATCTTGAGAAAAGCGTTTAGGGAAAAGCGGAGGTTTCCATGTGAAGTGCAAGGAGAGATGCGGGGAATTCCGTTGTTTTAATCCCCGCATTATCTTTTATTTCAGCTTCATATCAGAATCGTTTCACTTGATATGGTACTCGTGAGGGGTATTAGTGAAATGGGGGTGAAGTTAGATTAGGTTAGGTTATATTTGGTTAAGTTAGGTTGGATTAGGTTCGTTCATTTCGTTCCGTTCGTTTGGTTCGATTATGTTTTTAGTTCAGGTTGATTTCGGTCTCAAGACATTCACAACTCCGAATTGATAAGTCTTCTCGTTGGTGATGAAGTTTGTTACCTGATCATTATAGTCATGACTGGCCAGAATTTGGTTTAGCAATGCTGAATACAGACTACGCGAGATTAGGCAGTAGCCTAAACATGAGCCGAGATCGTTCTTAACCAACGTCAATAAATGTGTTGGATTTCCCTCAACAGTGATGCTATTTTCTTAAATGGCCCCGATATCATTGCATTTCAGGATATAAGGATTTTAGGATAACCCTCTTATCATTGGATTTCGAGAGTATTTTCAGATGGAGTAAATATCAGCTGTCTTTCATGTTTGAGAGGAAAAAGGTTTCTCATATGAAGCTGAAAGGATATAATGCGGCGGAGAAAAACAAAGGAATGGAGCAAACCATAATGTTTGTTCCACCTGTAAACTACAGGGTGGATGAAAACAAAATGTTAAAAGTTTTTAATAATGTGCCTTTTGTTTCTAATAAAGATAAAATGAGAAAAACTGATATAAGTGATTATAAAACTCACAAGTATCATGTGCTTATGATCTGTGTTCACATTGTCCGCCTCCGTTTTGTAGACGTGAGCGAACTCTGATGGCAAAGTTTTCAACTACCGCCTAAGGGTTTCACGTGTAACACCTGAAATGACGCATTTCATGGCATCCTTTAGGTCAAGAATCGTTGCAAGTTTCTCTTCAGAAATGTCTTATCTTTGATATAAAGTAGCCCCAGGGAAAATAATCCAGAGGGGACATGTCTGCTAACCTGGTTGCACATGGGAAGTCAGATTTGTGAGAGATGGCACGGTTGGGGAAATGCTCCTGCAATCATTGCATGCAAGCTCGAGATGTGTGAGCTGCAGCACATAGGGCATTTCCCCAACGGTGTCATCTCTGACAAATCTGACTTCCCGTGGCCAGCCAAGTCAGCATGCTTGTCCTTTCTGGATTATTTTCTCTGGGGCTACTCTATATGAAAGAGAATAAATTTCTGATGAGAAACTTGCAACGATTCTTGACCTAAAGGATGCCGTGAAATGCGTCATTTCAGGTACTTTGCGTGAAACTCTTCAGGCGGTAGATGAAAACTTTGCCATCAGAGTTCGCTCTTGTCAACAAAATGGACGCGGACAATTTGAACACACATTATGAGCGCATGATACTTGTGAGTTTTATAATAATTTAGAAGCGTTTTTCTCATTTTTATCTTTATTATAAACAAAATGGCACATTATCAAAACTTGGAACTTATTTTTTTGGTCCACCCTGTATTATGGGACAATGAATGGCTCAGAAAATTGTTCCGAAATTAAAACAAAACAATCATCTCAACACCTTGCTTATGTCCAATAACAAGAGTTCTACTATTTCATAATCTTTGCTCGAATATACGAATATAACTTCCCATAGAAAACAGAATTACTTTTTTATCACCAATTATTTGGCAATGAAGCACCTCCAGATTTTTTCGCTCCAGCAAAATAGAAAGATGTCGAGAGGTTTTATGGGGTAGGAAAATATGACAGGGGGAACAGAATCCATGAAAATCTTACTTTTCAGGAATATGCCTTCAGGGCGTATTTTTCGGGGACCAATAATTAATCGGAATCGTATTTTTTGCCCAGGGAAAAATTGAAAGGTGAACTGGAATCAGCCAAGTTTCGGTCCTTAAACCATTTTCAAATATATGTGCATATTTCAAAAGAACGTCCTTAGGCAAACCTAAAATTGCAGTTCTTTTTCAAATCTGAGCAGTTTGAAAAAGTTAGGTTAGGCTAAGATTCGGTTAGGCGAGGTAAGGTTAGGTTATGTTAGGTTGTTAGCTCAGCCAACTTTTGGCCTTAAACCAATTTTGGTGAAACTAGCAATTATATTTATGCAATCTCTTTCACTCGTGAACAATAAAAATCTCATTTTTATCCGAATGTGAAGGATTTCAAAAAATTAGGTTAGGTAAGATTAGGGTTAATGATTTTGCTGTTTTCAATTGAGACCTCCAATAAATGCCTTCCACATTCTAACAATTTTGAAAGAACATCATTTTGGAAGTAAACAGTGAATTTACCCTGGGAATTGGAAAAACTATGAAGAATGCTTGTACGTATTATGATATAAAAGTTAATGATGCTTAGATACTCCAAGATTTCAGTAAATACAATTCACTTGTGTTCATAGTGATTTTTCCTTGTTTGTCTGCAGTTCCCTCCCCTAAAAACTGTTAAAAGAATGTGCTCTGAAGGAAAAACTCATGCTAACCAACTTGATCGTAACTAACCATATCCAATCCATCCTAACCTAACCTAACTTTTTCAAACCTTTCAGATTAGAGTAAAAGTGGTATTTTATTACTTTGCAAAAGACAATCTTTCAAATGATATGACTCATGGAATTCTGTTTAAGGGTCAAAATAACATTATATTGGGCATACTCCTTTAGTACTCTAGGAGTTTCTATTTTTATTTTAATGCTAGTTATATTTTAATACAAGCTATGGTCGCGCCTTCGGCGCTTCATTACCTTGAATAGTGATTAATTCATTCATTTTTTGCGAAATGGGAAACACGTATTTAAAGTACGTCCCCATTGAAATACGTGACATGGGTTAAATAATTATTTTCATTTAAACGTTTTCTCTAAGAACATTTTTCTGGGACATACAGGTGTCACTAAAGTTCGAGTGAATTTTTCCAAGTTAATTTCTTAAGGCAAAAAATCCTTTCGCTAAAATTTCGCAGACCTACTGTCATTTTTTTTGCTTTTCCCACTGAGTTCATATTTTATGTAATAACCGCCTTTTTGCTTTTTAAAGACTGAAGTCGAAAAGGGAAGCCGTGGAGTGTTTGCACGACTCAGGAATGCCAAGAGAGAGATTTTTCGACGACTGATTGTGCCAGATTTGACTGTCAGGAAAGCGATGAATCCTTTTTTTCTATGAGCAGCGTCAGTCGCAGTGCGAGGGCGATCAGACGATGTGCCGAGCTCCTCGTAGCGTTTTATCGCTTTCCTGACTGTCGAATTCGGCACATTCAGGCGTCATAAAATCTCTTAATTCGCATTCCCGAGTCGAGCAAACACTTGATGGCTTCCCTTTTCGACTTCAGTCTTAAAACACCAAAAAGGCGGTTCTTAACTAAGAGATGTTTACTCAGTGAAATAAGCTATGAAAATGCCATAAAACAGTAGGTTCATGAAGTTTGGAAACATGTTTTTCGCTCTGAAAAATTAACTTTAAAAAAACGCACGAACCTTTGTGAGACCGTGTATTTGCAAAATTGTATTACTTTTTGCAATATGAGGCTGACATAGGAAGCTCAATTCCGAAAGAAAGTTGAATTTAGGATACTGATTTGAAGGAAAACCCAGTTTGTGAGGTATATCGCTTTAGGCTGAATTTTAGGGTGAGACATTTAAAAAATATATTTTTGTTTAACTGAAAGTTTGAAATTTTCGTGATCCTGTTGTTCTCAGCGTAAAATATTTAACTAACCGATTCATCGCCTTAGGGCATCTTTTTTTGAATTGTTTGAAAACATTAATTTTACACCAATGAAAAGGAGTGATGCAGAAAGCTGAAACTTGGTATAGAGGTACCCGTTGAGATGTGGTAGAAAATCATGTTTTAGATACACATGGGGCGTATTACCTGGGGCGTCTATTTCTCGGAAAACATTACCTTTCACGCTTTTTTGTCTCGGTGAAATAGGAATAGAAGTAAAGCTGAAGTCCTGTATACATGCTATTTTAGGAAAGATGCCCAACTTTTCAGGTGATTCCCTCAGGACATCCTTTTTAATGTGCTAACGTTACTGATACATTTTTCACTTCAACGAATCGGAAAGGTGTTGAAACCTGAAGACTGTTATGGAAATATGCGATGGGCCAATACTTTAGGAAACATTCCACCTCTTGGAAATATCTCCTGAAAGTATTCATTTTTCAAATTACATTTTTGCCATGGTAGAGCGTGGAAATTTACACACGTTACATTTTCTAAAAACCTTAAAATAAAAATGGGGTTGAGAGAAAATCATAAAATAAAGGTCCTGCCACCCTCGAGGTCCCTTTCCGGGGTGGGTGAATGGGTAATATGGGTCATATTATTTTTGTGGTAGTGTCAAAATGTACCTTCAAGGTAGCAAAAAAAACTGTTCCCCAATCATATACCTTTAGATATATTTCATCTGAACCTTCAAAAACCCTGCACTCATTGGCATCCAGTATGGATGTCTTTTGGTATACATTTATTTATCATTTCATTGCCTTTACAGCAGTGATTCCAATATTCAACGTAGGTTCAGAGTCCTAGTACATATGTATGGAGAAACAAGCTTCTCTTTCATGAAGGTTTCGATTGGTGCAGTAAAAGAGTTTCTGGATCAGAATGGAGTGACTAACAGAGAGGCAGTCCCCAGTGAAGTTGTCTTTGAAGAACGTAATCATGCCTCATTTGCGCATTTTATGAACTTCACAACGTACAGGGTGAATGTGACTGCCATACCACCAGACCTTAGCTATCGTCCTCCAGCGAGCATCCATTTCACTACGGATGAAGATGGTGAGATCCATTACTCGTGCTTATTTCGTCTTCACGACGCACTATGGTCTAATCTATTGTGACAATTTGACAGTTCCTCCAGATATAGCATCCCCAAGTTTCTACGGAGTGACAAAATCCGAGACAATTATAATGGTTCTGCCTCGAGCTTCAGAGATATTCGGGCCCATATCACAGTACTTATTAGTGGTAGTGCCTGAGTGTAAGGAAACTGATCCCCTCCATCCACACCAGTATCTTTTTTCTGATGATGTAAGGCTTTTACAAGAATGCTTCTATTGAAGATAAGCTATTTTTATTAGTGTCTTGAAAAAGCGTTCCTCTTTCTGTCCAGGTGAAAGGAGAGAACATAATGGTGTGGACCCCAAAGACTCCCATCCATGAATTGTCTCCTGAAGATCGGCCATACATTGCAGCCAAGTTTCTTGGACAAGATATACCTTATACTTTCTCTTTGGGAGACAATGAAATCTATTATGGATATCTCAACAGGCAGTTGTTGAAGGGAAAACGTTACAAGATCTTCATTCGAGCCCATGTCAGCAGGATCAATAAGGCGAGGCTAGGAAAAATATTGGCTTTCAATTGTTGACATATTCCTTGAGGGGAAAAGCAAAGGTCAACCATTCGACAATTTATTCACGAAAAGGGGAAGCTACCATCCATGGAAGAGTACATAGGGATTCCAACTGGTTGTGAACGTGTTTAAAAACTGCGTTTCATATGGAATCTAATTTTGTTTAAAGGTGTCATTGAAATGTAACTGGGAAAAGTAAATAGTCGTGTTAAAAATTGGCATTGTTTACAACCAACCTCTGATGGTTTCTTCATTTACGCATTTCGGAAATCCTACAATTGATCTTCTGGTATACTGCTTCCAGGAGCGTTCCATAAAAAGTTAAATAAAAACGGTAGAAATTGGGGGTTATCAGTGGTCACATTTTGAAGTCCAAGTCTAGCATGTACACGATATTGTGTTGCCCAAGATCAGCTAAAGGTGAATTCATGCTGCTGGAAAACAAGCCACCAAACCAGGGCAGACGCCAGACTTCCGAAAACCAGAAATGTAGATATTGTACAAGTCTAGTCAATATGTACTTGCATATGTCTGTATACAGGTATTTAAGAAGTTTTATAGAAATACCTTAAAGATATTCTTACTGGGACTATACATGTGTTTACTCCACGACATTAGCATTTTTGCCAGTTTCTTCATTGTGTACTTCCCCTGAGGTGAAATATCTAGGAAATATTTCAGGGCCCTGTTTGTGGGTAATGGCGTACCAGGCCACAGTTTTTTGGGGGGATCCGTGCTTAAATAATATATTTCTATGTAACTTTTTTAAATAGGAACATTTTCTCAGAGAGGGTTAGGAACCAGAGTCAACCAACCATCCTGGCTCTTGTCCGAGTAAGCATACGCGGTCCTGAAAATGGGATTGAGGTGTTTCGTTACCCACCAGAGCTGTCAGTTATTTTCGGTGATGAAGAAATTCCAAGAGAAAAAATTCCCTCAAAACATGTGACATGTCACATGAGACAATTTTAAAAGTATACGAGATATCGTTAATACTTCATTGGATAGAGATGTCTCGACCTCGAACCAATAGCGACATTCTCATGACTGAACTGGACTTCGTAAAGTATTATTTTTTCATCATTTCACCCAGAAATAATCAGTGTCAATGAATTTTAATCTCGCAGAGGAAAATGTTCTATCAGAAAGACTTCACTGTCTGAGCGCATTTGTATCTTGTTGAAATGGTGTTTATCGGTTCCAATTTGATTTCCACTTAATACCATACAATATTATGTTCATGCAAGTTCTGAAATTCTCTTCATGCAACATATCCTAATATATAGAACTGGGCCGAAGTATCCAGGAGGCGTCAGCGGTCTTCGATTCATGAACATCATGTTGCCATTTTTATGGAAATTCAAAAATGAAGGGATTGTTTACTAATGAGTTTGTTTGCCCGAAGGGCAAACAAACTCGCTATGGTCGCGCCTTCGGCGCTTCATTCCGATGGCGTGATTTCACCACGTTAGTGATGAAATCACGTCATCACTTCATTTTCATCACTTTCAAGTGAAGGAAGCATTTTCCCTTCTAGATAACGCCCTTGTTCAAGACGAGCAGCATCTCAAGTTTCCTGTCCTTGGACATGAGCCCGATTCCCCCCGGTAAAATTCCAAATGATCGACCAATGCCGACTCCAACGTGCGAATCTCCAATCCCGGTGTATTTCATTGAGCATCAATCATCTAAAAACAATGAATTAACTTCGGTGATTCTTCCAGTGTTGGTGGCATTGCTTATTGTATCTTTTCTGGCGTCCTTCGCCTATATTCGGCGAAGAGCCTTGCAGATGCGCCAAAAGTCAACTGTTCTGTACAATTCATGTGCTTCCTCTTGCGAGGTCCAGCTCAGCGACGGCAGAGAAATTTGCTGAGTTCCCTTTCTCAGTAAATCTACACTATACCAGTCAGCTCTTTGCAGAAGAAATCCGTTCTGTGCATTATACTGTGCAGTAGATTCATGTTTCCAGGAATGAAAGCAAATGCCCTTTTAAGTATATTCCACTCCGTAAATGAGCTGCTGTTAAGCATGAAATCTCATGCTTGAAGTCACCAGTCTGGTTTGAAACCAACTTAAGGTCTTGTGGTTCCAATTGCAAAATGAAATTTCCCAAATATCCTTTAATGAGATATTTCATTGCTCACAGTCATATAGAGGATATCAGTTCATCCTCATATGTAAATATTCGGTAGGAAATAATTCAATATTCATTCTAATGAGGTACATTTCCCCTCCTCCAAGTCTCGCCCATTCTCACCATTATGAATGTTGTTATGTATCCATGCATTACCCAAGTCCCTCAGATTGGTCCATGTTTCGTTTCTGATTGTCCAGTACCTCCGGAGATTTGTAAATTTGTTCATGGGGATTTGCTTTTTCTTCTGCAGGTGGCCATATATATTCAGCTTGCCCTGATGCCAGGATCAATTTCAAAGTGGAATTTCAATTTAAAAAAAGGCTTTCTGCGATGGATGTGGCTTTGCAGTTTTATTTATTGCATTTCCAAGGATTTATGTTATGTGCTTTGATACAAAGGCATTGAAGTTCCTCACAGCTTATCCGCAACCTGCGGAGATAATTTCTCTTGACATATATTAGGAATACTAACCGTAATCTCAATCCATGAAATCACGACCGTCTACCGATTTTGAACCGAACAATTTCGAGGGATGTTATGCAATTCCAAGTTTACCTTTAGTTTAAAATTTTTGCGGCTGAAAATTCACGTCTAGAACTAAACGTGTTATTTAGTCATTACAAGAAGTAAATGAATGAGTCTTGACTTAGGCAACCCGTGGACTCCTCCTAGAAAAACTGAAAAGAGTTCAGTGTGCCTAATACTGAGCAACTCTGGAAATAATTGTAGTTGACTAACAACAATGAAATTCAGAGACTGTTGTACAGCAAACACTACAGGACAGATTTTGTGGCATGGAGCAGGATGTTCCTTCAAAAATTCCCTGCCTCATGCTGAAGTGGCTTTCATTGTCTCAGGGTCCTTCTCCTTCTTGAGGGCCGTCTGTCAACTGCTCTTAAAATGATTATGTTATGTTCATTTCATATTATCATAAGCTCAGCAGAATTGATATTGATGTTCCAATATGTTGTTAAGGTGACATTGGTATTGTCCGACCTGAAACGCTAATTTTCCAAAGAAATCAGTAATATTTCAGTTTGCAAGGTCTCCAAGTCCATCACAGTCTGCAAGCCAAATCAAAGAGGACTTGGATGGAGGGATGGAAGACACTTCTCCCTCTGTAGACATAATCAGAAGATGGATGCATTGCTTTTCTGATGGTTGAAGCAAATTTACAGAAGAGGATCGTTCTGGACCTCCAACAGCAGAAGTGTATCTCACTTCACGGTGAGTGGGAATGAGGTGGTCAATTGACTGGGTCAATCTACCAGTCAATTGACCACCTTTTAATTGACTGCTCCCCTTTTCATTCAGTGAATTATAAAATATTCATAGAGTTCATAACTGTTGTCATTTATCCTCCAGCACTAAAACCGAAAAGCTAGTTCAACTTTAAAGTTACACGTATATTCATGCAGCCCACCAAACATCTGGACTGTGGCACCTGTTGGGTATGACAATATTATAGCAAATGCTCAAACTACATGACCTTCTACCTGAGTGGTGCTTTGCGACATTAATTGCCTATTAAGGCAATTAAGACTTTGAAAAAAACTTTGATTAAAAAGGACTTTGAAAGATAAGGTTCAAAATCTAAGTTACAGCTTTAGAACTCTAACTTAATGCAATGTTTATTATGGTCTTCCGGAATAGTCTGCATCAGACCATCAAATTATTCTCAGAGTCCGTGACCATGGGACAAACTTGTATTATGGCTTGGCTTTAGCCTAAAAAAAATAAATCTAGCTAAGAACGTCCTCCCTGTCTAATTGATTCTATTTATATTACGTCAAAATACTGCACCACTCTAAATGTTCTTTGTGTTATCTTACTGGAACCCCGATTGATATGAATTGTGCTGTCCCCGGCCGATGACATGAGGGCTACTTGTGCGATCCAGAAAACGACCAAATACCAATAACGAATGGAGGAAGTTTCAGGTCAGAGCTCAAAGAAGCGGTCACCCAAAAACATTTGTGGTCTAAGTCTTTTTTCTTGAGGAAAGCAAAGCCAATATGACACATCGCTGCTCCATGATAAGGAATTCGGTTGTGGTCATATTAAACATTCGGAGAGAATTCTGTTTAATCATTCAACCTTTCCAATTTCCCAGTACCGTTCGTACAGCTCATCCTGAACGATAAATACTGTACATAGTCTGATAAAAAAGTTCCTGGATTTTCTTTATGATGCAGTGGCGACTCGTTCCAGTTTACGATGCCTATATCCTTCGAATTATTAATATAACTTTCCGGCATGTACACAATTTTTGCAGCGTTTCTTCAACCGCTAGATGCATCGCTGGTACTCGTCTTTTGGAATAGTCAGCAGCACTCGATGGTAATGCTTCAACGAATATGCTGAAATATCCTTCCTTTCAGCACACTCTTTAGCTAAGGGAACAAGAAGAAATCAATGAGAGCGACGTCCGGCGAGTAGAGATGATGAAGTGGATGATGAAGCACGGGGATTGCAGGGCAGGTCAGAAGTTGCCGCACAGGGAAAAAGTGCAGTCTTGGGCATTGTCAACTACAGATTCCACAACCTGGACTTCCACTTTTCTCATTCTGAAAAGAGGAAACTGGGAGGCTAGGTTTTTCTCCCTTTTTTTTCTCTTTATTCTTCCCATGGTGATGTAGTATGTCTGAATCACTGTTTACCCTTCCGGTCTTACCCCATCTACGCGCTGCTAGTGGCCCAACACGTCTTTGCTGTGCAGTAATTTCCGACCTACCCTGCAATCCCCGTGCTTCATCCACCATACTAGCTGGACTTGACTCCCAGTGATTTCTTATTGTTCCCTTAGCTAAAGAGTGTGCTGAAAAAGGACATTTCAGGACTTTCGAAGCAACATTACAAACGTGACGAGAGCGCTGCTGGCGATTACAAAAGACGAGTACCAATAAAGATTCTAGCGATTGAAGAAACGCTGAAAAAATTGTACAAATGCCAAAGAGGAATATTTCGAAGGATATAGGCATTAGAAGCAAGATTCATCAAAGAGTCATAAAAATTCTGTCTCGGAACTTTTTGATCTGACCTATCGGTATGCACTATTACATGAGGGATGACATGAACTGGGACGAGCAGAATGTAACAAGTCCTCATGCCCCCTTCCCTTTAGCTCAACAGCACTCCTCGAAGGAGAAGATTTAAACCAGAAGCGTAATATAGTGCGTACAAACAAACGAGACGCATCAGTCACTCCTCGAAGACCCTCTTCTCACGCTCCCATTCCTTCGTGCGTTTTCACTAGTGGCTGGCAGCAGATACACTGATGAGGCTACTGACGTGGTACCCTTGAGCAGGTTTGTATATCTCCAGAAGATTCCACTGGTGTAATCAACGGTGCATTTTCTTCGTTCTTCTGTGTCCTTGGAAAACGCATTGCAAATAAGGAAAAACATCCTGGATGTTTTCATATATTTAAGTCTCACGCGATAAGCTTGCCTGGTTCATTACAGTGAGTTTCCCTGTAACCTGTAAATTTGCATGAACAATCCCTAGTTAGGTGAGATGCATTGGTCTACAAGAACGCTGATGACTCATACATGCATTGCCTTTTAGTCGTTCACTAGAGCTCATCAGACGCTTTCATCACATAAAGTCGATATAAAAGTTGATGTCCTTCGGCGGCGTGCTTCGTTCTCGACGCATTCATGCAGCCGAGCTGTTGCGGAAAGCTTATACGTGGAGCGTTCAAAAAGGTTCCTCCCGAAACGCTTCCAGTTGGAATACACCATTCTTACTTTCTCACGGAAAGACGTGTCTTTGATGGGGACTGGCAAAACAAATCCATAGACAAATCCGTAGACAAAACAAATCCATAAAAATTCATAGACTTCGTCTATGAATTTTTTTCAAAGCACAGCCCTGGCTATTTTGGAGAAAAAATGCGGATGATGATTGTGTGCGTCTGGGGGACACGAGCATCATCTACACTATTTCGGCTAAAGTATTGTTTAATTACAATACTTTTGCATAATTACCTTGCTGCTATTTGATTCACGTGTGGTGATTCTTCCTCATATTCATGCCTGGAAGAATAGAATTCGTCGTCACCGTCGTGGAACGTCGCATATTCACTCCATGAATAGTCGGATCGGGACATCAGTTATTCCAAAACGTCATTCAAACCTTTGTTCGACTTTCTGGGTCAATTTAGGCGAGACGAAATCAGCCATCTCAAGGTATAGGAGAAACGAAGCCACATGCTTCACGCAATGATGCAGCACAGAAACGAAATGCGCAGCCTAGAGACGTATGGTTCATGCTAATTGCCAAGGCCAATCCCCACGCCTAAGCCCGAAGCCTTAACCCTTGCGCTGAGAGAAACAATGGTATAAAAACAATGAACCGATTACGCATGTGTTCCATCGGCTCTCCTCAAAATTGACCTTCGACGCACATGTGCGTCATCGGTCGCGAACATGTTAACATGGGAGAAATATAACTGCGCTTGTGCAACCGAAAATGAGTTAGATAAATATCTTAGGATGTCTTTATTGTAACTATTTCAGTTGTAATTTTTGTCTTCGAGCAACTCATTTGAAAGAGGAACAATAAAAGTGGCATCTGAGAATTAGCGACCATTCTATGCCTACGTGTCTAATTTGAAACCCCAATATCTTGGCCTCCGTTGGCTGAAGGCGCCCAGTTATGGCTGAATATTATTCTTCCCTGAATCCAAATGCGTCCAATATTTGATATAATTTCAAATGGTGGAGCACCGACCATCGCCACACTTGCGGTGTAATGATCCACCTGTAAATGACTTAAGAGTGCATAGTTTGTCATGGGTGCAGACATAAGCCTACCCCTTCCTCCAGCACTTCGTAGCCATCCATTATTTATTATATCTCTTGTCTAACGTTCCTAAACCATGTAATTTCTTCACATATACGAAGCCAGCAGGCTAAATGATGGTGCGTTTATCTTGTCATGAAATAGATGACCCTTTCAGGCTTTGCAACCATGTGACTAGGATGTCATCATGTTATGGAACTACCGTCTATGTGGCATTCTGTGTCTTCCCCCCACTTATAACTGGGTATACCTGATATAGTACGGGGCTTCCTGCGGAAAAAATAATAGCCTATTGAATAATAATAGCCTATTGAATATATTGAATATAATAATAATATTGAATATTGAAAGCGCTGTAGCGTGCCTGTTTGATTCGTTTCCCTTGTGGGTGCACCCTTTTTTTTAATCATCCAGTGTATGTGATAGTTGGAAAATCATCGATGGACCCACCATCTTTGAGATTCCATCGATCCGGTTTAGAAGTAATTAGAACGCTATTAGAAGGAAAATGTTAGATTTAATGAAGTCGGAATATTATTGAAAGCGGATGAGTTAGGTTACTACTAATGTTCACTAGTCACACCATGGGCCAGAGAAAGAGCAATGTATGGGAATGATGATTTTTTTTTAAGGGAATGGTTATATATAAGTTTTGCACCTTTTCTGGAGAGGAATGCCTACTGTAGATGTATTCGTCAACCATGAAAATCTGTAAATCTAGAAAGAGGGAGCATTAGCTGCATACTTAGTGGTTAAAAGCTTCCTTATCAAGCTATGAATATGGCTCACTAAATGGTTTTGCTCTGAAAAGGGCAGCAGCTTTTCTAGCTCCTAATTCTTACCTTGACGTATTTTATGGCGTTTGCATCGTCTCCCCAGAGTTTTACCCTTTAAATCATTATTTCTTCCCCAAAAATATAGCTCTCCGATTCGGAGGAAATGAATGTCTACCTTGCAAGGCAACGTAACAAATAGGGATGTTCAAAGTAAGAACATTTAATATTGGACTTAATTTACGCGTGAATCTAGGGAACCTCTATGAGTGGAAGGGATTTTACATATAGTGCTCAATTAACTTGCCATCCGTCTACGCCCCTTCCTTTAATGTCTAGATCTTGGACATTGTGTTCCATAAGAATTAACAATGACTCTCTTGGAGCTTGAAAAATGTAATGTTATTCGAACGAGTTACTAATATACTCTACTAGCGAGTTTGTTTGCCCGAAGGGCAAACAAACTCGCTATGGCCGCGCCTTCGGCGCTCCATTACCTTGGATAGTGATTAATTCATTCATTTCTTGCGAAATTGGAAACACGTATTTAAAGAACGTCACCATTGAAATTCGAGACATATGGGGTCGAAAAGTCTTGATTTTTTATATTTATATTTATTTCATTTATATATATATATATATATTAGCTATTTTTTTTCTTTAAATTTGACTTATTAATGCATGTTGTTGGGTAATATACATGTAACTGTTCCAGAGTTATAGCACTTTAAAGTGTGAGAATTTTCTATGATATAAAACGAAGCTATGAATATTCTGTTTTCGTCCGACTTAAATGAATTAGACTTGTTCGGCTCTTCTGATTAATTGAAGTTCATGACAACTCTGCAGAAGAACGTGTTGAAGGAGTAGTTGGAGATTTACAAATCAGTCACTGGGGGCATTTGCCAAATTATTTGGGATTTGTAAACGCTCGGGGACAGTCTGCATGAGGATATTTTGGGGCAGAAACAAAAGGGATATAAACACCCACTCTCATCTTTGATCATTTATGCGACTTTATATATTTTACATGAAATTCACAGCTCATTTAATTCACGAATTTCCCTAACCTAAATGGCTTACGCGTCAAAAATATCAAGTTTCCAAGTTGTAGTACGAATTGGTCTGTGTTGCAAGCAATAATATTCTCGTATATGCGTTATACGGACGTAAAAATGCCAAGATGCACATATTTATTGGTGATTTAATGGGAATATTCATATTATTTTAAAATGATCGAAGCTCACAACAAAACCATCAACAGCGTCTTTCATGCAGTTGGAGGGTTTATTAAAAATCATGAATGAGGACGAGGACCAGGGAATTGCAGGACGGCTCCAGTCCGTGAGCAGACAAATTGTCGCCAGAGGAAATGTCGCGGACAAAGTGTCGCAGGACAAAATGTCGCGGCTGAGAAAATGGTGGTCCTGGTGTTTCATACCCGTATGGCTGGAGATTGAACTGGGATAGGCATAAGGAAGAAGTTTCCTTCAGGAAAAAGCTGAGTACCAAATGCAGGCTAATAATATTCATTTAAAATAAGAAATCACTTGTAGATATTCACAAATTAGAAGTCTAAAAAGGGGAAATCAAATGACAGACCAAGTTGAATCACAGGACATTAATGTTGACGACGCGTCCAACGTCAGACAAAAATTGTACAACATCCCGATTAGCAAAGTCAGCAACCATTGTGCTAAGAGCTTCATTTATTCGTTGTTACTTCTTCCTTTTCTTCGGAGGTGGTAATCCCATATCATGCTGCCAAGTTTTTACTGCATGCAAATGTTGCTCTTTCTGCAGTTTCTGAGCAAGGCGCGCAGTTGTATGGGCGATCCCAACAGAGTGATTAAATGCTTCGTGCCACCCCTCCGATGTGTTGTTACTTCTTGGTAGGTCATCGAGAAATACATTAGTCCATAGGTCTCCTAATGTATAAACATATGCAAAAATACTCTGCTCACCTGGTTCCTTCAGCACTTGATCTCCAAAAGTATGCATTCTAGCACTACAAGTCCTATTTGCACATTTCCTAATGATCTTCCCTTGAACACCATTCTTCTCCTTCGTGAATTGATAGTTTTGATGCAGCTGCTTCTGCGCGTTCTTCTGTGTTTGAGTGAACTCCATCTCGCCAGGGAATTGTACAGTAAGCAGATGAACTGAGTTGTGAGTTGCAACCCCGCGCTTTAAATACTGTATACTTTTTTCTCCCTCCACTGCTATTTGGTTTCCTAATCTATTTTGAATGATGATTTGAATTTGAATGATTAGGGACATCTCAGCGGAGTAGGAGTCTCATTCATTAGGCATTTTTAAAACAGGAGCATTAGGGATGAGGAGGACTTGCAAGGGGGGCGGATAAAGAGGAAAATTAAACTTTTCCTCAGGTTGCTTCCCTCCCCCTCACCAATAAATCTCAAGATGTACTAGTATATCAACCCTTCATAGAAAGCAGTCACATTTCTCTCGCAAATAACTCGCCGGAAGTAAAAGGCGGGGAAACGTATAGGCTTCCTGAAATTGTTTCAATGACCTATTGTCTATAGATGGTTATCACCCTGGGGTCCATTTCTTGACCTCTACACACGTTTCCAACATGATCGTCAGCACTATCGTGCATATTTAATTATTTAAGCCGAATATTTTGTCAAGCAATAGTATGTCTCGTTAACATTTTCAAAAAAATTTTCCGCGACATTTTGTTCTAGCGCCTTCCAGTCAGTATGAAAATGATTTCTTTCATTACTTTTGTCCTACAGATGGCCGTTGAATTTTGAAAAGGATTCCGCAATGGTCCATGCCACAACACTATTGCTGTCTCTCTTGAGTCTCTCCGTTTACGCATATGGGGGCAAAAGTAAGTTCTGTCAGTAACATACTTGGTGATCTAAAAAATATTCCAACCAGAAGCTTTTCGTTACCATTATATCGAAGAGAATCCCATGAAAGATTTGACTTGTATGCACAGATCTGAAAACCTGCTTCATTCCGTCCCAGCTCAAACGATATGATTGTAAAATGGCCCCCGACCACCGTGGATTTCGAGGGGAAAATTCTCAGCGATTGCAGTCAACCTAACAAACCCGTAAGAAAGGAAACACCTCCATTGAATTTGCAGTTAGAGAGATCTTGAGCCCTGAACTTTGGGGGAAAACGTGAAAAAAAAAACAGATGGACAGCGAAATTTCGTGCGGAGACGTGCATAGCTTCAATGAGTTCTATGATAGGTGAAAAATTCGCTTCATGCATCCTTCATGGATGTGTAAACTTTCTCAGAAAAAATATTTCCTGGAAGATGTCCTTCTTGAATAAATGTGCCTTTAGAATATGTACCTCAAATTCTCGATTCTATCTGAAATCAGAGTCTTAGCATCCTTTTCTCAGTTCTAGAGCATGCTTAAAATTAAAGTCAGTCATTGACTCACACGTCGACGCCGATTCAAGATCGCCTGTACACAGGGTACTTCAAAAGTCATGTCCGCTGTTCAAACCAATGCCCCAGGAATATAGCATATTCCAAGAATTGCCAGGGAAGGAAGATGACTCCATGGTCATTCCTAGGTTCCCCAAGCATATGGGCTTTCACTCGATCTTTACGATTGATCCCATGTGCTCATATAGGAGCTCCTACATACAATTTTGGAGAATTGACTGATCACTTTTGAAGAAATCCACCCCATTGTCCCGCAGGAACTGGGGCGAGGAGGGCAAACTTTGCAAGATAAATGTTTCTCAAATACGCCCCGTGCAAACCTTGCCCAGCTTTCTTTGATGGCCCAGGTCAGGCAAAAATCAATAAAAGAATTACATATACACTATACAGTATTAATACAATTCGGGTAGATAGGAATTTCGTAAATTCTCTCATCATTCACGAATGTTGCTCATCCGTATTTGTTTACTTTGATAGCATTTCCCATCATCTGATCCGACAAGTGGTGTGATAAGTACTGAATATGTTTCAGGTTCTGGAAGAGATCTCTTTTGACTTGAGAATCTGCTGGCTTTGAAAGGCTGTTTCTGTTTCCATGAAATACATCTTTTGATTGGATGAAGGGTTCTGAAAGGTTCCACAAGTTCTAAATGTTCCATGTGCTTCTCCACTGATTCCCTGGCTCATGGGTTATTTAATATTGTGCAACCTGCAGTGTCCAGTGTGAAATCTCTGACAAAACTCCAGTCACCTCCAATTATTTTAGATGGACATGAGATCAACCTCATTGCCTGAAGAAAATATTAATAGAATCCTGGATTTTCTTCATTGGGCCCATAGGCATTGCCTAAGCATATTGGCTGGCCATGAACCTCTATTTTCACAATCAAGTAATTTCCCAAGGAGTCAGGTGTTACTTTTATGATTTTTACATTGAGCTTGGGTTCTGTATCATTAATCCTCTTGAGTTGGATGAGAAAACTTTTATAGCACATTCCCCTCCCCATTCTGCCCTAATTTCTTGAAGCAGCTTATTTTTTAGGTGCCAATCTTGTATCAGGAATATTTTCCCTCTACCCCTCATGAAGTTAAAGAAGTCTTTTCCTTTTTTTTATAATCTCCCAGTCCCCTTGCATTTAAGCTTATAATTCGACCTTCAAAACTGAATTATTTTTTCTCACTATTAGATCTTTCAGCAAAAGGGCTTCCCGTGAGAAGAAAAAATAGCCAACGAGCTAATTTCCAATTTTGCTTAATCATCGAGTTCGAGTGAACAGAGCATTTGTCTAACCAAGTACATCCTAACCAACATAAAGTACAAGGCAAAAAGTACAACACACAGGTTAAAAACACGCAGTCAGTAAGCATCTCGTATCCTTGCCTTTGGCTTTCTGGTCGTTTAAGTCTTTTCCTACCTGGCTTATCTCGAGTTCTTCGATCCCTACCTAAATAACATTCTCCAGTCCGGTTAAATGTTCACTGGTGCGGCGAGGAAATTTCTGATAGCGTGGCAACATGAAAAAAGTAATTAAATAATTTTTAAAAAGGAAAAAATACTATTTTCACACAAACAAATATGTTAAAGAATACGGCAGCAGAAATAACCACGTCTCGTCCGCCTTACTATAGGGTAGTGGGATAAATAAAGGCAAACCCGCCGAGCACTAAGATGGTCCAGATATGTTATGTTTGGATGACAAGCTACCGTATTTTGAGTAGATCCCCTTCTCGCAGCCAGGTACACCTAGTATGCGCTTCCTTGATCGCAATTATTACCTTCAGAGAGCCAACTTCGAGTGGGGATCATTACCCGATTATCTGTAAGGGCACAAAAATAGAGAAAGAACATGAGAACGTCCTCCTCATGTTCTTTCTCTATTTTTGTGACAAGCAAGATGGGGGAGACGGAGACGAGGTGGGGTATGATCTCCCGGGAGGGGAGGGGGGGAGGGAGCAGCAAAAAGGTTGGTTTGAAACTGTTTTTTTTCTGACTTAGCTCATCGTGTGGCTAAATCTCTCTCCAGATGTTGTCTCGCTCGCTGTGTTCATGACGCATCACGCGAGTCCCAACAATCCGGACTCTGTACTTGCCTCCGTTTTTCCGAAGTTCCTTGGCCTTGGCTGCATTTGGGCACGTCCACTTTCATGGCGACGGGCAGATCTTGCACGACGAGCATTCTGTTTCCCTTCAGGGTGCCACTGTTCCTTAGCACTAGGTCCTGTTCTTCCATGTACACAAAGGAGGCTATCAGGCCTCGAGGCGCTTTGCTTGTCTGGTCCCTTCGGCCTTGAGACGTAGACAGAGGAAGACGGTGGCCTGTCGAGAAGGCCGTCCCATCCACCTGCATAGCGTTTAGTTTCATATCCGCCTTCAGTAATTTTTTGAGCACATTTTCGCTGTTCTCCTGTTGCTGCACTTCAACCCATAAAAAATTAGATTCTTCTTCCTTTGGTGCAATTCCAAGTTCATTATCTCTCCCACCAGTTTTTCAAACTTCTTCTCTCACCCCTTCACCTCCCACTTCCTTCTCCTTCTTGAGATTCTGCATCTTATGATCCTGCCATTTCACCGTATCTTCTAGATCCTTCACCTTCTTGGAAAGATGTCACTGCTCTTCTTTCATTCCTTTTACCTCCTGCTGTAAGATCCTTTCCAGTCCCTCCGCCCGTTTCTTCAACTTATCCATCCTTTCAGCTAGCTTCCTCAGTTCCAATGAATTCGACGTGATTCCGCTCTTAATCTCCAGAAGGATGTCTTTCATGCTTGTGTCTTGTATACTATGCTCTTCTAGCTGAGAAGTGCTTGGGGACCTACTAATTTCTCGGATCTGGGATGCCATGGAGTCCTCGGATTCACATGCAGTGGAGGCGCTTTCCTTTTCACTGAGTCTTGGATATGAGGAATCTTCTTTTCTACCAACCCTGGTTTTTTCAGCGAACTCGACAAAAAATCTTTGTCTCACAGTACTTTCCGTGGTACTAACACCTTTCTTTTTTGGGCCCATGTGCACTGAGTGAGATGGCAATGGCAGGCCCCTGTCTGACCTTCCACGCTATGCGACCTTCAGCCTGACGGAGCGCGGCTCGAACACGTCCGGCCGTGCTCACAGCCCAGACGGAATTCCTGCCTGGAGAATATTCCCTCGCTTTCTCCCTATTGTTTTTAACTTTTGAAACATACTGAATATGTCTGATTTTCTGTCTTCTGATGTCTCATGGATCAAAGCATATACATTATACATATATTTTTTGGGTTTCATGGGTGCCTAATTGTTTCCGCATACATCTTCATGAATGAAGTCGTTCCTAGAGATACAACATTTTAGCATTTTTGTTTTGTTCTAATGATTCCTCAAAGATCAATCTATTGAATGTCATTGCATATATACGAAATTTCTAAAATATGTCCCTGGATTGAGTCTAGAAAGTGAAATAATGAATATCTGTATATGTACGTTCATAAAGCTTCAGTGATATGTATGTAATGAATTTCGGAAGTCGTTTTTATTCTTTCCTCAAAAGTATAATTTATAGATATAAAACCAAATTATTGTCACCCGACGTCATGCATAAATATAAACATTTATTTTCCTGCATTTCATTTCATAGAACACCTTGGATAATCCATAATTGGTCTTTAAAGCGTATTCCGCCTTAGCTCGTCATGGAGTAGGGAAGCATTTGAATATATAACTAATATTTCCTCTTTGCAGATGTGAGAGCTGGATTTATGTGCTGGAGTACGGAAAGCTGCGTACGCAACTCGGCATGTACCGGAAGTACTTCCAAAGTATGTACTTGCCTTGAAGGCTACAAGCCAAACCCTTCTGGTTTCTGCAGTGAGTTCCATTTAGACATATATAAGAATGTTTCTGCGAGGGATTTCGCACGCATGCAAATTTTGTCCTGGTAAAGAATACACAGTTCAAGTAGACTATGACTTGCTATTTTTTTTGGTCCGATGGCCAAAGGAACTCCCAATGGTCGCATCTTTTTACGCTCTACGACGTAAATAAAGGAACTGAACCATCTGAAACACCGCAGTCAACTTCGTAATTTAACTATATTCGATGAAAATATAATCTTATCCCGTGAAACATCCCCCCTTGAATATTTTTCTTAATAATGTACATTTTAAACCCGAATTGCAGGTAGCGCTATCTTCAAGCAAAAAATATCGGTGAAACCCCTCAACCCACGCAAAAAATAAGCTTCCCAAGGCTTACTTACTTAATCGTATTTTTCGCGAAATAAACATACTTAATTCTTCAACATAGACGATCGCCAATTTTCAGTTTTTTCTAGGCCCAATTCCCTCGAGCGAAAAATTTAAACGAAAACGCCCCCTCCCCCCCCAAAAAGATTTTCCCTCAATGGATGTATCTCGATGTATATTTACCTTTTACTAATGTGTTTATTTGCACTTTGGGCAAACAAACACCCTATGGTTGGACTTTTGGCCACTTCTCATCAAGAGGGCCAGAACAGAAACAAATGGGGCTAGGCCATGCACCATATTCTTCAGGTGCCTTCAATGAAAAAGTCCAAAGGGGTCAGGTTTGATGAAATGGGAACCTGAAGAAGGGTCAGATGTAATGGTCTACTTATGGAAATAGTGCTGCAGAACTAGACGGATAACTAACACTGTATGGCGAAGTTTCATATTGTTGCCACCAAGCTCTGCTGCAACAAGGAAACAACTGAGCATCTCCCAAGTAACACAAGTTTTTCCAGCAACGTTTAGAAAATATTGATGAACAAAAGCCTTCTATGTCTAAATGACCAAAGCATCATGGTTGCTCGAATGTTGCGAAAGAACATTGTATTGACGTTGCAAATCGTTACTAATTCATTAAATATAGGTTGCAGAAACGTTTAAGGACTCATGTTGCTGCAATGTTAATGGAAAACGTTGCTTCACTTGCACCTAATCTGGACCTATATTGGCATTACTATCCGGAAAAGCATAGGCTTCAGTGGCCCTGAACTGGCCCGATATTCTGCCAATATTGAATTATTTTTTCATCATTTTCTACTTAAAACATCAACATCGGTAACCATCAACAGGAGGAAGCTTGTACTGGTATAACCCCTGCCCATGCACGAGACAGTATCTGTATCACGTATAGGCAGGAGACAATATCTTTTGGGGGATAATATTTCCCTGGATGTGATAAATTTGGCACATTTCAGGGCTATTCCTCATGTAATTCTCAGAATGAGGAAATGAAGTATTGAGAACACAGACTCTCTACCTTCGTTTTTAATGTACTGTAGGATGAGATCAATTAGTTCTCGAAAAGGGTTCTTTTTGGGAATGTGAGCTTCCTTTTAGTCTTGGCCACATGAATATCTCTATAATATGAATAAATATGCTTATAAAATGTTCAATTTCATACGGACACAAATGTACGTAGAAGATAAGGCAGAATATATGAAAACAGGAATTTTTATTTAATTATTAATAATTATTCATCACAGTGTGTATGGTCCATGAACATTTGGTAACCGCATTTATTCATATAGAGAATAGCTTTGCAAAATATTTGTTTCGAACTGCGGAGAAGTGGAGTAAAATATTTTTCCAGTATGCAACTCTAATATCGACTTATTTGTTAATTGGCCATCCATATTAACCATTTGACCCCTAGCGGAAGGAAATAATAATTGACTTTGGCTTGCATGAAGCGGAAATGTCCTATACCAGTGCGAAAGCCGCAGTGAAATAAGTCAAATGAAAGATTAAATGCCTGGCTTTCTGCTTTCTCTTCGTCAGTTTCCTTGTTCATTTAATTGTCAATATTAAACTTCCCACCTTCATTGTGGCATTTTGAATCAACACCGAAATTCAAAATGATAATATCAATAGGCGCGGTAGCGCCAATTATCTTTCTTCAACCCCTTCCCGCAGCAGAATTCAACTTCCTCGTATTCCTATCTGAGAGCATCAACGGCAACGAATTTTGGCATATTCCTTCCTCTCTAACCAGAGAACCGCTCCAGCAAATTTGAAGCTTCATCTCCCGGGTGCGCGGAGAACACTGAATCTCGTTTTTGGAAGATGAGGATATCATTCCTTTCATTTTTCTCTTTCTCCCCCAATGTAGCCACTCCTGGGGGATTCCGGAAGAAAGAGACCAGCGATGAGAAAGATATAGACTCGCAGGTGACATTTTTTTTTAGACGAACCATTTCGCCAAAAAAAAAATTAAATTAGATGTCGTTCGATTAGGCTTGAAGTGCTTCCTCCGGTACAGTGGTGTCGGATACCGTGCCGAAGTTATGCCAGATTCAAAACCTTCTTATTGCCGTCTAGATCTTCTTTTTTAAATGTAAATACAAGTTTGTGCTGAGTTCATGAGTTGAGCTAAGAGTGAAGCGGTGGTTATCAATTATTGATCGATGTGGTGAGATATACAGATATCTTATCCGGACACCCCTGAATTAATCGGATGGCGCGTCCCATGGATTGCATGTTTCTTGAATGCATTCGCTCCTCATGCCTATTCGGGATGGTTCGAGGAACTCCAACTCCTGATAGGCCTAACGTTACCCGTCCACTCTGAAATGGTTCATGAACATATGAATAGGCCTGCGATTGGCCTGATGTTACACGTCCTCAAGCAGATGTCTGGAAGACCATGATTCACCCTTATAGCCCTAATTGGCGCCGTAAGTCGAAAATTGAGTTTCTTTTGAAAACATAAAGGTAGGCCTTGGCGTGACCTAAAGGCAGTCTGTTGGTTAGGCCTAGGCCAATCGTTAGTGAGTCCCGTAGAGAGGGGAAAGAGGGGTGGGGTTGAATAAAGGGAGAGCAATTGAAAATTGGTTTTCACATTACTGCATCTAATATATAAAGACGATCGTGACTGACGCTAATTCTAACCATGTTCTAGAGAAGTTAGAAAACTGAAACTTGGTACACATTGGGATGCAGAGTTCAGAAAAAATCCGACTTTAGAGGTAGACGCCCTGGGGGTACAAATTTTGGGGGAAACGTTTTTCTTAAATATATATTGTGACAGATGCGTATGGCATTAAGAGAGTCAACTGGATATGCCGGGTTCGGTGGTGTAGTAGCAGCATATCTGACCGGCAATCAGGAAATACGGGTTCAATTCCCGGTCATTCCTTGGCTTTCTTTTGGCTTCTTTTGCCTTCCATGTACCATTACTCATTCCCCCTCCATAACATTACTTTTTCTTGAGTAAAACGGAGAGACATGGAAATCTGAAACCTGCCATGGACGTGCCTGCCGAGACGATGAGTTCAGGAAAATTGCAAAATTTTAGATCCATGCCCTGGGACATTTTTTTGGGGGGACGACGTCTTCAAGTATTATTTTCCTAGCGTATTGAGCTAGTGTGGAAAAAGGAAACTTAGTACATAACTGCCTCTTGGGATGCTGCAAAAAAATCAGACTTTGGAGGTATATGCCCTGGGAGCACCCATTTTGAGGGAATATGTTTTCAAAGATATATAAATATTTGCTTCAGTGAAACGGAGAGACATGTGAAGGTGGAATTTCGCATGGACGTGCCTATTGTGACACAAAGTTCAGGAAAAAAATCGAGTTTCAGGTGCTTGCCCTGGGGGAATACTTTTGGGGGCGTGAAGTTTTCAAATAATTTTTTTTAGTCCTACCGAATTGGCGAGAGATAGGAAGGTGAAACTTGATACATGAGTACCTATTGGGAACCTGAATTCATAAAAATTCAGACTTTGGATATGAATGCCCTGGGAGTACAAATTTCAGGGGGAGATGTTTCCAAATATGTTTTTTGTTTTAATCAAATTGATGAAAATGTAAAACTGAAACTTGATGGACCTGCCTACTGGGACTCTGAATTCAGGAAAACTTTCAAGTTTCGGATGCATACTCTGGGGTATCTTTTGGGGTGAGGTTTTCAATTTTTTTTGTCGTACTGAATTGGGCGGAAATATGAAACTGAAACTTAACGCACCAATTGCTAAGGTGATGTTGAGTTCGGAAAAATGCATGTTTTCCAGTGCATACCCTCATAGCACACCTTACCAGCCTACATTCGCTTTTCTAATGATATTTTTTCACCAGCAAAAAGAGCAAACGGATTAGCTTGAAACTTGGTAGGCGCGTAGTTCTCCCAGTACTAGGATCAGTAAAAAAAAATTAATTTGTTTATTAATGAAAATGTTAATTAATTAAAAACCCCCGAGGGCACTTTTTTTGCAAAGGGCACATTTTCTGGAATCTCTTCTCTTGGAATGAAAGAGAGAGCTAAAGAAAGTTGAAACTTGAGCAGAAGTACCTGTTGGATTGCTGAGTTTTCAAATATGACCCCCTTTGTGCAGGTAATGAAGAGATTTTAAATTAGCCATGCAAAAAGTAATCGGAGTAATTATTTTTTTTAAATATCGATTCATTCTCTCTCAACACACATATTGACAGGCACAACATTTTAAAACGTTCTCATTATTTTGAAAATAAATTAAATAATGAATCACTAACCTGCATAACGGAGCGCGAAGGCGCCACCGTAGCAAATTTGTTCTCCCGAAGGGCAAATAAACTCGCTAGAACATGAAACAGAAAATGTATTATGCATGGGTAGGGGTTTAACCAGTATAGGATTCGTCCAGTTGATGGGATCTCCTGGGTAAAGAGGTAACGTATATGGCATGAAAGATGAAAGAAATAATTCAATATTGGCAGAATATCGGTTCAGTTCAGGGCTAGTAAAGACTATGCTTTTCCGGGTAGTAATGCCAATATAACGGACATTGACACAAAGAAACAACATTGCTCATCAACATTTCCTAAACGTTTGCTGGAATATCTTGTGCTACTTGGAAAGGGTGGACACAAAGTCCTTTCTTGAATTTAAAAATTCACAGAATAAATAGCCATGGTTATTATGAAGTCGCCATCCTATATTCATTAGCTATAACTTTTCAAGGGATTGTCAGATTCAGCTGATATTTGGCAAAGAGGTTCATGATTGAAGAAGGTTTTTTTTCCCATGCCCAAAGATGGCGCTACATACTGATAGAGTGCGCTGATGTCAACCGCAACGCCACCTATCTACTTGCTATATCATTTTTTAAGCATGCAAAAAAGACCGTTTAGGCCCATGAATCTTTCTGCCAAATATCTGGTGCATCCGAGAGTCCTATCAAAAGAGATGGTCAAAGTTGGATGGTGACTTGTAAAAATTTAACTCATGACTTTTTAAGGAATGGTCAGTTGCAGCTGATGTTTGACAGAGATGTTCATGGATCTATGACTTATTCGTTCTCCCGCCCGGCAAAAGGATGTTCATCTTGACAGGTGGCGTTGTGGCGCCATAAGCAAAATATACAGGGTGGCCCAAAAAACCTCACTAATTTTGATCGGCGATAACTTTTGAAGAAAATAATCTTTTTTCTTGTTCGAAACGATAATTGAAAGGTTCTATTAATCCTCTTTCCATCGCCATATCATTTATCAAATTTCCTTCAACAGAACCGGAACAATTGCAATTTAAGTACAAGTACCAAAAAAAGTGGATGAACAACGATGTTTTCTTGTTAACCCTCTCTGTATGCAGCATCCATTGGCATCGTACGGCAATTTTCCATTGCATTTTCATGGTTATTTTTATGGCTGCCATTCAAACGATTATTGATTCAAAGCCGGTTTTGCGAGCGTGCCGCTGTTGTCTCGCTATTCACCTATTATCAATAGCTCTCATACAGAGTTGCAGCAGTCAGACATGTTCTTCAGTATGATGTAGCGTTTTTTCTTTGTTTGAACTTGAATTATTCTCTTTGAACTTCAATTTTAAATTTTATTCTGTAATATTTGATTTTAGATTTTTGCACCATTAAAAATAATCTTGAGCGAGAATGACGAGTTCTTGATAATCGCGCTGCATCAGGAAAATAATTATTCGTTGAATCAATTCCTCGCGGAGTTTCCAGATCGCCAACGAAAGAAAAGAACAGTAGATTATTTTTTTGACAAAACTTCAAGATTATGGAAGTGGAAAACGTCGTCCGGGCAGTGGGCGTCCAAAAACTGCTCGTACACGAAAAAACGTTGGGACGGTCGGTTCAATGGTTTGCAGCCAAGAAGGCAAACCAGCCATCAGTTTAAGTGAGCGGAATATTTCAAAAGAAACAGGCAATTTCGAGCCAATTCTGCTGTCAGCAAAATTTGGTTTTCGGATGAAAAAAAGTTTACCTTGGAGAGCCCACGCAGCACTCAAAATGACCTCAAATGTGCAACAAAAAAATACACCGAGCCTTCGCGACTCTTAATGGAAATGTCCCACTTTTCCGATTCGGTTATGGTGTCTGTGGCAGTGTGTGCCGAATGAAACACTAGAATCCTTTTCATGGAAGGTGGGGTGAAAATTAACTCCCAAAGCTTCAGCGACGAGGTTTTTGGCCCAAATGCTTCCAGTGATTGAGAACAAAATGTTGGATTACAACTTCATGCAAGATGGTGCGCCAGCTCATCGGGCTCAGAAGACACTGGCATACCTGAGGTCCAACTGTGCAGACTTCATTGAACTCACCCTTTGGTCCCCGGACAGCCAAGACCTGAACCCGGTGGACTTCGTCTGGAGCGCCTTGGGGGAAATAGTCTACCGCGGACAGCAAATCCGCACCATCGCTGAATTATGAGAACGGATTGTGAAATGTTGGGAAGAACTGCCTCAAGATTGAATTCGGGCAGCAATAAAGAAGTGGAGAACAAGACTCACAGCAGTTGTGTTTCGTGATGGCTATTATATTGAGCCCTGTCAGTCGTTAACGCGAACAACACCATTGTGAAAAGTAAGAAAAGCTTAAGTCAAAGCTCTTTTTTGGACTTTTGTAATGCAATTGCTCCAGTTCTTTTGAAGGAAATATAATAAATGATATAACGATAGAAAGAGGATTAATAAACCATTCATTTTTCGTTTCAAACTCGAAAAACGATTGATTTGTTTAAGAGTTATTATCGATTAAAATTGGTCCTGTTTTTTTGGGGGCCACCATGTGTGCATATATGGGTCACTTAAAAAGTTTCGTAATACCCAAGGAGAAATTGATGAACGTTCATTTCAACATCTACAACTTTTCGAGGTACTCCTCAAAAGACTCCATAAAGCACTTCATCCTGTAAAGCAACTAAACCATTCCTTCTTTGCCACCTCAGAAACTGATTCCTCAGAGGCAATTGACTGCATCTTCTGGACATAGGAACCGCTTCCCTTGCAATGAATCTTTGACCCTCGTGACCAAAAGTCATCGCAAGGGTCCTAATAAGGCCTTTAGGGAGGAAGAGTGAACATGCGAACAAGAGTTTCTTCCTGTTAGACCACAGTCCTTGTTGCCTTGCTGCTGAAGGAATTGTTGTGATGCAGGAGGAGGCCCTGGAGCCCAGGGCGTGGTCTTTTTCTCACGCGTTTTGGGAGAGAATCATGGCGCGGATATGCTCCCTGGTCAGCTCCATGGTGCTGACTTTTTAAAATTCCAGAAAATACAATTCTATTAGAATCATGTTCAAACTTGCTCTCAGGGGTTAGAAAACTCGTAAATGAATAAATCCGAGGAAGTAATTCGTCCCTACATCCTTTCGATGTACTGTATCTGGCGACTTCACACGTCGTCCGCTTATAGATGGACTCGATTTTGATCAGTCCCCTTACTCCCTTGCATCTTGGAAGGTAGAGTCTCTCAACGGCAGCCTTCGAATGGTGAGTGTGATACATGGCCAGGAGTTTTCTGATCGCTCGATCGATGACCGGGAGTTCTGTAGGCAACCAATCGATAACTCCGAAGCTGTAGTTGAGGACAGGAATGGCAAGGGTGTTGAGGCCAGAGATCTTATTCCTGCCGGACAGCTCGGTCTTCAATACGAGGCGGACTCTGCGTTTGTATTCAGTCGTCAGTCTCTGCTTCGTGAGTTTGACAGCCACGGAATACCTCTCTTCCACACCGAGGTACTTATAGGTGTCAGGGGCACTAAGCTGTCGGAGTTGTTCGTCGTTGGTGGTGATTATACCTCCCAGAGGGGTGAGGATTCCGCGGTGGACAGAGATTTTCGAGCACTTGCCACGTCCGGATGTCAAGCAGATGGTTTTCGAGAAGATGATGACGACGTTGAGTAGGTTTTCGAGCTGTTTCTCGTTTGAGGCGTAGAGTTTCAGGTCGTCCCTGTAGAAAAGGTCCATGCGATGATCTGCATTCTTCCCCTTTCCTACGTAATAACCACATTCAGTCCGAGACAATTCGGTACAGAGTGGGTTGAGAGCCAGACAGAAGAGGATAGGAGACAACGTGTCTCCCTGGAAAATCCCACGTTTGATGGAAATCTCGCGGGTTGTCAGGGTGGAGTCTTGTCCCTTAAGGGATACCACCGTCTTCCAGCGAGGCATGATCTGTTGGAGGAAGTTGACCACCACAGGGTTGATATTGTACATCCTGAGGCACTTGATGATCCATGAATGGGCACCGAGTAGTATGCCTTCTGGTAGTCGACCTATGCCATCGAGAGGTTCTCCTTCCTGATTCTGGCATCATCCATGACCATACTGTTGAGTAGGAGCTGTTCCTTGCAGCCGTATGATCCATTCCGACAACCCTTTTCTCCTCCGACATGATATTGTTGAAGGACATATGTCATTCGATTCTTGCTGCTAGGATGGAAGACAGCACTATGTAGACGGTTGGCATTCAGGTGATGTACTTCCGAGGTAGTTCGGTTTCGGCGTTTTTCCGCCGTTGGTAGGTGACTCCTGCGGTGAGCCAATCCGGCATCTTCGAGGGGTTCTTCAGTACTTTCTGTATCTCTCCGGCGAGTTGTTCATTTAGAAATGTTAACTCCTCGGAAACGTATCTGCACAGAAAAGAACTCTTCCGTGAAAAAAAAATACATGATAGATTATTTTGAAAAGAATTTACTCCATGAATGAATTGGTTCTGGCGGTCCCAGTGCATAGCCAGCGAAGTCGCAATACTTTAAATTCCTTGATTTTTTCTATGGAGTAATACAGGCACGAGAGCTTCTTGAGAGAAGCAGCGAGTTTTGCTTCACCGAAGGAACCTAATCGCTGAGGGCATGGTGTCCATTTGGAAAGAGAATATTGGCGAAATGTTGTAAATATTTGGCGAAATGTAGTTGTGCATTGGAGAAGATGATTAATTATTTACGTCCATACGCTAATGAAACAACCGTTATGTTTAGACATGACATATTGCTTTAACTTTTAAGAAATATATATTCCACAAATTTTTATGAATCCATGAAATTCCCAAGGGACTTCGTGTCTACACTGTATATCTGTTTCTTTTCCAGTATGACAATGATACTTTGAATAGGCTTATACGATGATGGGAGTGATGATATTTGTAACAATAGCTCTCCTTTTCCATTGGGAACTGCAGTTTTACAAGGTATACTACACCAGCAACCCTAACCTTGAGATACAGGATTGGTCAAGCAAGCTAGAGACTTCACACGAGGATTGGGGTGGAATTACCATAATCAATGGCTTGACACCATTAACCGTCTATACAATCCTGGTCCAGGAATACACTAAAGCCGGGCCTTCTCCAGTCTCATTTCCTCTTCTAGTGAAGACGCAATACAGAGGTATGGATTCATCTTGTCCCTTCCACTTGAACTGCATGACTACGTTAAAAAAAGAAGCTACTCTCAAGGATTTATTGCCTGCAATATACACTAGGAATAACAAAGTAGTGACTGTTATGAAGGGAGTTGTGGATAATTTAACGTTCTGGCTACATTCCTTCCACCATCCGACGCTTCATTCCTATTATTTTGCAGGTATTGGACCGATGCAGATTAGGTCAATTTAAATATTGTGAGAAGGATGTAACACGGGATATTCATAAATAGAGGATGTTGTTGGTTTGAGAGATTAAGAATGGAAGAAGTAAAATTTTGTGCGGTGCACTTTTTTCTTTGTACGTTTTGCTAAATCTTACGTTCTCACTCCTTCCCTCGCGAACGTCTCATTCTAAATTGCTTGGGTGTAGGAATGGGTGTGCATATGACTCATACTGGAGCCTAAACGGACTAAATGCTGCTTCTGTGAATGGACGACTATCATGCTTTCAATCCCGTGGATTATGGGTTTTTGTAGTCCCATTACAGCCGAGCAACCTCCGCATCGTGAATCAAACTACCACAACGCTCAGCCTGAAATGGGATTCTCCAAAGGCCTTAGATGATGATCAAGAGTTGCTTACCAGCTACGAACTGTATTGGAATGACACTTATTCAAGAGTGAGATACTTCGTTTTTCCCCCACATTATTTCCATTGGTACATTGCGATGCGTGAAAGAACAAGTGTGCCTCGCATTTAGCTACATACGAGGGGATATCAAAAAGTTCAAACAAGGAGCTCAATTATATCATTAAAATTTTGCGATCCTTAAAGAAGGATATGCTTTGGTAATGCACTCACCGCCAAAAAAACCCACACCAAGAAGGCAATCTTGAAGAAATTTGGTAATCCTACTCGTATTAGTGTGTCATGTAATTGATGCTAGCTTCAAGGTCGTAGGTTGAATATTCGCAGAAAAAAACTTGTCAAACATCCCAATTTAAATGGGGTCGTAAGGGTTATGCTCATCACCCACAAAGAAAATCTACAAGGAGTTTATTAATGAGATGCGAAACAGAAACTTCTACTGATGTTTAGTACAATGAAGAAAAGTTTAATGGTCATAGGATGAAGCGATGCAGGGAAAACTTACCGAGCTAGCCGAACGCCTTGGGGGATGGGGAAAAGGACGATTGCCCTGATCAGGCCAGTTTCCTTTCCTGCTTCCTCCATTCACTCAGCGTTGCTTCAATCGTTTATTTTTTGTCTTTATTGTCATGCAAGGACGACGTCAACATTGGCAGTTTTGCCAACTTCACCAGTTCTATTGAGTTCGGTTAGTTGTCATGATGGAGGTAGGCTAAAGAATGCATCAGGTTGCGCATCGGTTAAGCGTAAGAGTGACAACAGTGGAGCATTGGTGGACTCGGTGTCAGAATGGGGCAAACCATAAACGGCAACGAAGATCAGGCCGCCTTCGCATTCCGACGCCCAGGGATGACCGGTATTTGAGGCTGTAGATTCTCCGAGACCAAATTGCTTCTACCCGTGTTCATGGAAGGTACTGGTGGTGGGGACAGGTAGTCAGACAGGTCGTTTAGACCGCAATTCCAACTGGATTGCACGCCGGAACACAGTTCTGAAAGAAGTCCTTTGGCCCGTCCCCAGCCACCATTACGGCAACTAACCGACCTCGTTCAAACTGGTGAAGTTGGCAAAACTGCCTTCATGAACGTCTGCCTTGCATAGCATTAAAGACAAAAAATAAACGATTGAAACAAAGCAGAGTGGATGGAGGGAAGCAGGAAAGGAAACTGATCTGATCAGTTGCCGAATTCCCCATCCCTCGTGGCGTTCGGCTTGCTCGGCAAGTTTTCCTTGCATCGCTTCATCCTATGACCTTTAAACTTTGCTCCAATGCTCTAAGCATCACTACAAGTTCCTGTTTCGCATTTCATTAAAAAAAACTATTTCTAGCTTTTCTTTGTGGGCGATATGTACGACCCTTCCCATTTAAATTGGGATGACAAATTGACAAATGTTCTCTGGGAATATTCACCCTACGACTTTGAAACTAGCATCAACTGCATGACACACTAATACGAGTATGAATACCAAAATTCTGCAAGATCGCTCAACTTCTTGATGTGACTTTTTTGGCGATGCGTATATATTGCATGTTTTAAGCTGACTGTGATTTTCATCATTTTGCTAAAGGTATTTTGAAGGAAGAGCGCAATGCTATATTAACATAAAGTGGAAAAAAACGGAAGTCTATGCAGTCATGAATTACTTGTAGAAGAAAAGGTTATCCGCTTAATAAATTCACCATGAAATGGTGGTGACTGTGGGTGATGCTTCTCGTTCATATGCCACAGTGAAGAGGTGGACAGGGTCAGTGTGGAAGGTGATTCCCTCTCAAGTCGGCCCTCCACTGCCATCACAGAGCAGAATGTTGAAGCTGTTCACATGATGAGTTATCGACGTCTCACCATGAGGTCATTAGCTCATAACATAGGGTTGTCATACGGCACCATTCAAAGCATATAGACAAGACACTTTGAGGTTAAACAGGTTTGTGCAAGATAGGTGCCAATAATGTTGACAGTGGACCAAATGCATTTACAAGGGACAGCTTCAAAAGAGCACTTGGGAAAATATCAAAGGAATTCCAATGAGTTTCTGTTCAGATAATTGACCCAGGCTGAGACTTGAATTCCCCATCATGATCCTGAAACGAAACAGCAGATGATAGAGTGGCGCCATCAAGATTAACCTTCACCCCGGACGTGCCATGGAGTTTCTTCATCAGGCAGAGACATGGCTACGGTTTTTTTGCTGGATATGTGCTCAAGGGTTCGCGCGTCCACGTCGCGAGGATGGACCTCGGTAATACGGAAGGCCGTAGTATCTCAGATCCAACCATGTTATAGGGGCTTCCGTCGAGGGTGACCAAAACGAACCAAATCCTGCATGAGTTCGGCTCGGGTATTCCATACTGGCTCAGTCGTCGCCCAGGATAATCAGGACTGCGATAGTCATTGTACTTCCAGAGTGACTTATATTCCCAAATTCCTTGACAAGTTCGCTGCTGGTGCCGGGAAATCCGATTATTCTGGGTGCGTCGGACCCCGTCATGCTACATCCAGGCCTATCGGTCGGCTTGCCACCAGCCATAGCGTACTCTCGGCACTATGCCCCAATGGCACTAGGAGCGGAGTCGAACGTTAAACGACCTTGACAACGGACTCTGAACATCGGGACTTGGAACGTGCTAACACTCGGCGGTAAGGAGCCTGAACTCGTGAGGGAGACTAGGAGGATACGACTATATATATTTGGCATGGCCTCAACCAGGAGGAAAGGCACCGGTTCCATTACCCTAGACCAATGGTCGGCAACCTACGGCCTGCGGACCGGATGCGGCCCGCGAGGAGATTTCATTCCGGCCCGCCACGACTTTGGTCGCGCGGCTCTATATTTTTTCAAATGAATCCATGAAACCTGGACAAATTTATCTATTCCTCGTTTATCGTTGGAAAGGAGAGAATATAGTTTGTATTCCGTGCTCTTATTGTTTGCTGATGACCTGCGATTGCCTGATAATCGAACCGTCGCCAACGCGTGAGGTGACGGGTTGCAAACGCAGAGGACTTGGTACGGACTTCTGCCTCGAGGAACGCTAATCCTTCGTCCTGTTGCGCCAGCACGCGCCGCCCTCCGTATCGCCTGTCCTTTGTTTTATATTGATGGAATGAGAGGGCAGGACGTGTTAGTCTTGCTGCACTTTTCTTGGCTTTCGGAGGCTGGATGTTCGATGGATGTTTTCAATTTGTTTTATTGTGAACCTGCCATTCCACCATGGCGCTGTCAATCCCAGTCAAAAAGGCTAAAAGTTAGCTTCGAGTGTCGGGTGTTCATCGACCAGCGGACACACGATTACCTGTTTCTGCGGTTTGTCTTCTCTGTAAGGAGAGCGTTTCGGTGTTCAAGGAGTATAGCAGTAGGCGGCATTACGAAGCACGAAGTCAAGTATGACTCTCTGAAAGGCCAGATCAGGACTGATCAGACAGAGGCTCTGAAAAAGGCCTTGTTTGCTCGGTGGAATATTTTCAAGAAGAAAGTGCAGGGAAACCTGGCCTGGTTCGAGCTAGTTACGCCATTAAATTATTAGCAGAGGCATAGAGTTCGCAGTGACCAACATGCCGAGATGTTGGTCTCAAATGACAAAATATTGCCTATATTACAGTTAAGAAATGTGAGACATTGTGGTAGCATCAAGTATTTCGTACAGCAATATTATAAATGATTCTATGATTAAAGTGCGTGTATTGCACACATATTTTAGTTCAAAGAAACATGAATGCAAAAAATATTAATTTGGAAACCTAAGAGCACTTGAACCTCTGCACCTCTCAGGTTTCTACTCCTCTCTGGAGTTCCTTCACCTCTCAGCACTACTTCTCAGTTATCGCTTTGCGGCCCGTGACCTGAATGTACCATGACGATCCGGCCCGCCACTTCCAAAAGGTTGCCGACCACTGCCCTAGACCACGGATAGACCCTCTACTGGAGCGGAGTCGACTCGACCGTGTTTGCTCAGGGTGGAGTAGGAATACTCATTAGTTCCCAATTGGCCGAAAGCGTCATTGAATGAAATCCAGTTCCGTCAGGGAACGTGTCGCTCTGAGTCGCCTCAGGCTGGAGCAAGTCAGAGGCTTGGCCGTCGTTCAGGTCTATGGGCTAAACAGCGAGTCAGATTACGATGCGTTTTTGGAGGAGGTGGATGGAACCTTTGAAAGGATTCCGAGCGGCGACCGTGTTGTGCTGATGGGTGACTTCAATGCACGAGTTTAGAGAGACGATGCTACATGGAGTGGTGTGATCAGTCGATTTGGGGAAGCCACGCTGAACGAGAGTGGCAGAAAGTTGCTGGACTTCTGTGCTGGCAATGGCCTGACCATCACGAACACCTTCTTCCAGCACAAAGATATCTACAAGTTTACCTGGCGCAGGGTGTCTGATAGTCGGACTGGTACTGTGTGCCAGCAATGGCTGATCGATTACGTGATTGTTTAGGCGTACTTGTGGGGCCTTGTGATGGGTACGAGGGTGTGGGGTGGAGCAAAACTGAGCACCGATCATCATCTATTGGTCAGCAAACTTCGGATACGAGTGAATCTCAGAACGAGGAAGAGAACCGCACGCGTTGAAAGACAAGTGATGTGGGAAGCCCTTCGCGATGAGGGAACTCGCGACGAATTTGCGAGGGAGATCGGCGAAAAGTACTCCCAACTGCCCCCTCAAACGTCAGCTGTAGAGACAGAATGGACTCTATTTCGGTCTGGTGTTTCGGCGGCAGCAGCAAGAGTGTGTGGGGAGAAGGGCATCAGATTGGCTCACGGTAACGCCAAGCGCATCCCTGGTGGACACCAGCGGTGCGCGAGGCTATTACTGCCAAGAAGGTAGCCTACCGGGCGTAGATGTCCAGTAGGTATGATTCTACTAGGGCGTGCTATACCGAAGCGCGATGAACATGTATGAGATGTGCTCATGATAAATTACCTGGTGCATGGAAGGACTATTACTAGGGCGTATTATTCTCATCTGTTGAACAAGAATCGCATCAAGAAGAAACGTCGGGGTAAGTTGCACCTTCATAAGGAATATGGCAACATGTACCAGTAAATCTCTGCGGTTCTCTTGCGAAAAATATTTTACAGGTGGTGAAATTGGCCCGGAAAATTCCACAAAAATGACGTCAATTACAGGGGATCGTCATATGTAACTGCTGTCATTTCCATGGAATTTCCCGAGCCAATTTTACCACTTGCAAATGACATGGCATTGCCATATGTAATTCACATGTGTCACTTCCATGGAATTACTCCGTCCCTATTCATTTCCATGTGTACATTCCATGACGATCCCTGGAATTATCATGACATTTGTAGATCAGTCATGCGATTCCAAATTTCAATCTGCAAAAATTTAACAACACTCCGTGGTATTACATAGGTCTGGTTTGGGTCAAGCTTATAAGAATAATACGATACAGTTATGTGATTCTGACAACTCTAACGGAAGGTGCTGCTTTGGACTCTGAAAGAAAGAAAATATCCCGTCGAATATATAGTATTTCTATCGAATGGGAGTGGTTCGAGTGAGTGGACACTCGCCATTCAAAGGAAGCAGATGGAGTCCTGCAGATTTTTAAGGTACGCCGAGTCTATGATGAGTCTGAAACTTAAGTATATCGATGAGACCAGAGAGATGAATGACATGGGCTTAGGCCTGTGATTAGACCATGAAGGCTTAAGATTGGATGCGACCTGGAGGTGTGCATTCCTTGCCATAGACCGAGGCCCAGGCTAACGCTCACTTCATCATATATCCACAGCCTTATAGCATTGTAGGCAGCCCTAAGCCTAATTTCTAGTCGGATCGGGCATGAAAATTCTGGAAAATGGGACACTGCACCAAAGAAGATAAGCGCACTCGACAGGCTGCAGCCCTGATGGACGCACTTTGAACTTCGGCACGGCGGAGTCACCGACTCTTGCCCTACTGCTGCTCAAATTAACTTACCGGACCCCAGCCTGTAATTTCCATGGCATTTCTACGTCCCCATCATTCCCTTGGATACATAACAGTCTTCTGACGTTTCCCTCCTTCCAGAAGAAAAACGAATGGCTCTATGTGAAATTGCTGCCATTTCCAGGTCAATTGCCGGTCATTTCCACCAAAGGTTGTCAAAAGCCTGTAAACTCCCACCATGACCGGGAATTTCCATGTAAATTACATGTCAATCACCAGGAAACTTTTTTTTGTAAGAGTTGCAACGGCTTCAGTTCACAATTTCGGATTCGAATTACTCCCACATCCACCCTTCTCCCCGGAATTCGCCACATTCGTCTTCCACCTGCTCCAAAATCTAAAGGATTCATTATGTTGAAGATTTGCAAATGATCAGGAGCTTATGGAAGTTGTCACCCAGCCATCGGAGGACTAAGAGCGAGAATATTTCCAAAGAGGAAACAAACCCATTTGAACATTCCTGGACCAAGTGCATTTCACTCAGAAGATACTATTTTGGGAAACAGTGAAGGGATATTGAGGTTAGAGCTTTTTTATATATGTCAGGTTTAAAACTTTTTGATTACCCCTCGTATTAGTAAAACCATTTTGTGAGTAGTCACATCCCATCCACAGTCATGTGTGAGTGACGCTTGAGCGCCACTAGCATAATTGGGATGGATTTGTTCTATTGCATGCAAGCATCTAATACACTACTTTAAAAAATTAAAGAATCACTTCTTAAACATTACTTGGCGTCAACAATGTTACACAGACCTCTATGAAACTTGTAATGAAGAGAGTCAACATTTAATGAGTCATTACAACGGTCTGGCGCTGGACGGAACCTGCAGGACGCGCGCAGTTTTCATTCAGGTCCAAATGGAGTGAAAAAAAAACGATCGGAATCAGATGAAAGTTTTATTCAGTAGTGGCAACGGATTCCATAATAGAAAGTACGACATCTAATGCGTATTCGTCGACGCCGCTGTGAGGCTTGTATGAGGCTAGAGGAGGCCAAATTCTATTTTGAAAATACACGCTTTTGAGCAAATGTTTGAATATCTGTTTCAGCTATTTATCATACTTAAGTGATAATTTTCCCCCAGAGAAATTGATTTTTTTGTGGGCTGCAAAGTTGTTGATATTTGTTATTTTAGTAATGCTTAAATGGAGCAGCTTGGCATACTGAGTGTTATTTGAATTTCCCCATTATTAAAAGCCACTATAATTTTAAAAGTAATTGAATTAATTTATTTAGTACTGCATATTAGGGTCTGAAGGAAAAAGAGCACATTGTTTAAATCTTCATATCATGAAATCGGTCAATGCTACAGTAGAGAAGGTTCAATGATATATGCATCTGCGTCTGATGTTCATTTGAACAATTGCATCAATTATTCCCGCCATGGTTTAGCCACAAATGCATTTTGAAGTTTGCGCGCCACTTTTTAAAAATCATTAAATCCCACTTTTACCTTTTCGCAGAGAAAAGGAAGATAGCATGTTTGAGTTTCAGTTCCCTGCAACTTGCTTATCGAGTCAGTTGTGATCATGCTGTTGTCTAAGGCAGACAAAAACTGGATTTACTTGTGTTTTCTAGACGAAATAGCGAATTGACTTCATTAAAAATACAAATTTTAAACATAAACTTCAGCTGAATGCTGCCGTTCGGACGCAAAATGCATCGTGCATTACTTTCAGTAACTGTTTTTGGGCTTCCAACAATTTTGCTCACGAACTTTTAAGCGCTTCTTTTTTTGCTAAACCAAAGGAAAGTTCTGAAAAAGAAAAGCATAATTGACAAAATGTTGGTGCATACCTGTTGAGTAATACACTGCAATAGTTTTGACCGCCTTTCACATATAAACATTTCAGTAACGACGCGTTTTCTTTTTCGCACCCGGTATAGACGATAGTGACTGAGGGCCTGACACGAATTTCAATCATGTTTTGATATTAAATAAGGCTGAAAATTGGTACTGAAATAACTGTTGGGGATGCTCAGGTCAGTAAACCTCTTTTTTGTGATAAAATTCCTGGAACCACTTTCCACACCCTTTGGTAGAGGTGACGTTTTCAAAAGTCACACATTTGCTCCAGAGGAGGAACCACGAATCTATATAATAAAATTACCGTTGTCCGTGGTGATGGTCGTGGTCCGTGGTTCGTGGAATGCGCGCGCATACATGACAGACGCGTGCGCTCAGGGCGATCGCGCGTGCTCTCACCATAGAGTGCTCTGCCTGCCTCTGGGCATAGAGTGGAGAGTATAACTACAGTATAGGCGACACTCCGAGGGGTAGAGGGTGGGGTCTAAATATTACAGAGGCATCTGGTGGCTTGTTATCAAGAACACTTTCATGAGGCGTGCTTCTTGGCAGCAGAATCGGGAATGGACTCGTTCAGGGTTTTGACCCAAAGGGATCCCTCAACGTAACACGCGTGTCTCGTTGAGTCTGCTGCTCGGCCATGGAAGACTTGATGTGTTCCCGATGGGTGGAGGATCGAAAGTGACATCTATATTGCGACCCTGTCAATGAATGAGATTCGAGCAAGTGTCGCCTCCAGTTATACTGGCGATGGTCTATTATTATGCTCAATTATTTTATGTTCAGGGTGAACGTCTCCCTCTCTTGGGCTCACAGCTTTTCCGGCCGTTGCGACTGTTGGACCTATTCCCGAGAGCGTAATAGCCTGGGGGATGGAGGGTTCGAATGACGACGAAAATAATATAATGGCGGGCGAGAATCGAACCCAGGATCTCGAGGTTGCCGGTCCATTGCGCTACCACTACACCACCGAACCCAAGACGTTCAATAAAACTTCTCCACGCCATCCTTAATATAAGAACTGGAGATGCATTCTACGCTAACCTCCCGCTCTCTACTTCGAGGAGTTCGATACGGACTTTTCCGCAGGGACGTGTAAAACGTCCCTGCGTATTACACTTTGAGTCTCCTTTTATCTCTGGAGGAGGGACACCAAGCAGCATGTTTACGTAAACAATATATCAATTTTTTGCAAACAATGCAAATTTCTTGCGATTGCCATGAAAATGACATAACGTTTACGTCAAATTTACGTTCCTATATTTACGTTACCAAAGTGTACGTGTATTTTACATCAACTACATGTCACTGCATCTGACGTGAAGTACATGATATCAAATGTATGCTAACTTAACATCACACTTTCCATATGAAACTTTAGTTGAACATCCCGCAGTTGCAATACCAAGATTCCTTAGTAGATGGAACCCTTGTTCCCTGCACCCTACAAATGCTATTTAGTACTGGCTTTCCCAATATGATATCAAATTTTATTACCATCATTCCACTTTATATTATGCAATTTAAGAATATATATATATGAAAATCGTGAAACTATAATATATTTAAAACATTAATATAGGACTCAGGTAATCATTAAATGCCGAAGTTAAGCTTGTTACTACAAAAGTGCACGGGAATAGGGAAGAGTAGAATCCCAGCTCCACAAGTACTATACCTCTTCTATCGTTAATGGGAGAAAAACAACTAAACATCTAAACTAAACGCCTCTAAACATCTACTTCTCCTCCTGAGGCTCTGGTACGAGAGGAGGAAGTAGTAGGTCATATTGGTACTTTTCAGTGCTGTTGAGGATGAGTACTTATGTACTCGTGTAATCGTCCAAGCACCCTTAGAGTTCCAAAGTATGGAAAGGAATGGGAGAAATGCAGTGTATCGATTCCCTTCAAAAGTACTAATTGGCTCGTTAAATACGATTCATATTAGGGGAAAATTAACATCAATTTTGAGTAAAATGAACGTAAATATGCTGTTAGGAATGTAAACGGGAATGTCAATCTTACGTAAACAACGCTAGTTTGAGATACCTGGAACAAACTTAGGCAGTCGCCATTGCATGTATATGCCTATACATTGCATGAAGTTTTCTAAGGGGGCCGATTCGTACTTCAAAACAGATTGAAGAGTAAACAGCTTAGGTTAGGCCTTGAAATAGCAGAGCACTGAGATTACTTCCACCATATCCTAAATACTATAAAACATGCCTTTGGCATAGGCACAACATTAATCGTCAATGACTTTCCAAAATTGGCACGCTGTAGCGCTGCATGGCTCCTAGGCCCAGAAGATGGGCTAAGGAAAAATGTACCGTAATAGGGGTTCGGTAACTACAAAGGAAGCATTCTAGTTTTAGAAAATTACGAAAATATGAACATTTAGAATTACCGATTAGAGCTATGGGAGGTTCTTGCTCTCAGACATCGAAAATGTAAATTATGTTTTTGAGGGCTTCTCGAGGCCTAACATACTCATACGTTGTGTACTTAAAAGTCATGTCAAATGTATGTCGTTTATATGCTTTCTAGTATTCTGATTATGCAACCAGTGGAAGAGGCATTAATCTTACCTAGTTCGCGTTGTGGGAGTAATCATTAGGCGCGGTAGCGAATCTTACCTTTCTTCAATCCCTTCCCGCCACAAAATTCAGCCTCATCGTATTCCTCTCTTAAAGCATCAAGAACGACATTTGGCATACTTCTTCCCCTCTCACCACAGAACCGCTACAGCAAAATTTCAAGTTCCATCTCCCCGGGGTTGTGGAGAGCGCTGAATATCGTTTTTGGAATATGTGAATTTCGTTCCGTTTTTTTTTTCTCCCCCCTGGGTAGCCACTCCTGGGGGGGGGGGGGTTTCGGAGGAAAGAGACCAACCATAAAAAAATGGACTCGTAGATGATGAAAAGTGGCTTTTTTTGCTGTTTTCGATGCTCCATTTCGCCATAAAAAATGAAATTAGCTGTCGCTCTAAGCCTAATTAGGCTTAGAGTGCTTCCTCCGGTACCGTCCCTCAGTATTGCCCGATACCGTGCCGAAATTATGCCAGATTCAAGACTGCTTCATCCTTCATATTGGTGTCTGGATCTTCCGTTTTTTAATGTATGATATATTTTTCTGCTGAGTTCATGAGTTGAGCTGAGAATGAAGCGGTGGTTATTAATTATTGATCGATGTGGTGAGATATGCAGATATCTTATTCGGACACCCCTGAATTAACCGGATGGCGCGTACCATGGATTGCATGCTTCTTGAAGGCATTCTCTCCTCATGCCTATTCGACATGGTTTGAGGAACTCCAGATAACTAACGTTCCACGTCCCACTGAAATGGTTCATGAACGTATAAATAGGCATGCGATTGGCTTAACGTTACACGTCCTCAAGCAGATGTCTGAAAGACCACGATTCACCCTGATAGATCTAATTGGCGTCGTAAGTCGAAACGTAAGCTACTTTTGAAATGAAAAAGGTAGGCCTTGGCGTGACCTGAAGGCAGTCTGTTGGTTAGGCCTAGGCCAAACGTTAGTGAGTCCCGTAGAGAGGTGGTGGGGGTGTGAGGTTAAAGAAAGGGAAAGCGATTGAAAATTGGTTTTCATATTAATTCATGACTCCAGACTGGAAGGTTTTAGGCAGACTGGAAAGAAAATCCCATTTAGTATTTTTTTAATCTCTGAATTTATTGAGCTTTGCTTAAATATTTTGCCAGAATTTTATTCATACCTTATCCGTGTCGGAGCATTCGTGTCGACGTGATAATTATTTTATTTGGTCGGATTATAGAAAGTCCACAACAGAAGCATTAAGATCCATCACAAGAGCATGGATGATTACGTCTTGACTGGCCTTTACCCAAACGAAGAATACTACATATGGGTTTCAGCAAAAAGCAGGAGGGGTGAAGGTGCGCCGACTTTTCCCCTGCTCGTCTCAACACAAAAGTATGGTAAGTAGAGCAACTGCAATGAGAAGACAGGTTCGCAGTGAGATGAAACCAGGAAGGAGCATAGAATAGTCCGTGCCGAATAATCACATGATTTGAGTTCGTATTCTTATATACCTTTGTCTGGCACCTTCTGAATCGGCGGTACAATTGTAAGTGATTGTCTTACATGCTTCTAGGTTCTTCTTCATGGAAGATTTCAGTCTGATTTCGGTGTCATATCGGTGTCCCTTTAGTTTGCTATTCTTTTCCGAAGTAATCTAGTATTCATAATTCCGGAGATGCACCAATTTTGAAGCATATTGTTCTACAATATTTTAAGGACTACATGAAGTTGCCAAGCTCTGGTTTTTTTTACTGTATGTAAGAACTGGACCAATGTGACTTGGCCTTTTTGCAGTCACCCGCCGACCAGGCTGTTGATCGTCTGCTATCAGTTCATAATCATCACATACGTTCTCTTGTAAGCAAAACACGATAATTGATGATATGCAAACACTTGTATATTGGAATTCCATTTCAGCAAGTGTGTCTGCAGCGAACATCCCATGCATCACGGAGGAACAACCTCGTAACGTTACTCTATGAAGTCGATGTCATAACTGGCAAGGAAACTACTTCCTCACTCACCAAAGTACTGGTGCATCCATACATGCATACATACATGTTCAATACCGATTATCCCAACATAATGGGGTCTCGGTTCAATCATGCCCAGGAGGGACTTCCAATTACCTCGATCCTGGGCAACGGACCCAAACTCAGCTGGTGGGATACCGAGCCTCTCGTGACAAAGCTGAGCAACGTAATCATTCCACCTTGTACGAGGTATACCGACAGGTCTTTTGCCGGTCACCTTGGCCTAGAAGACTCCTCTTGGGAGCTTCTCAGGGGGCATGCGGCAGACGTGTCCAAACCACCTGGCCTGAGACCTTTCGATCCGGAGAAGCAGCTGCTCGACTCTCGCGGATGGCAGAGTTCCGCATCCGATCACTGCGCGTCATGCAAGCCACCCGATGCAAGAATCTTTCTTTTCGGCAGCTTGTATCCGCGATCTGGTTCTTTCAGTTATTACCTAAAGTCCATGACCATGGGTGAGTTTGGGGAGAAAAACACTCTTTAAAACCGAAAGTTTCCCTTCCCTGGAAACTTTCGATGTGGCAACCCCGGTTTTCCAAAGTTCCCGCAGAACTGCAGAAGCCTTGGAGAGGCGGCTATCGATCTCGTTTCTTTGTCGCCCGTCACTCGAGAACCAGACCCCGAGGAACTTAAACGTCTCCACCTGTTCCAGTGGGACCGCCACCGACATGCAGAGGATTTCTACGTTTCGACTAAGTTTTGACAGAGGGCAATTGTGTCTTGGTTCACCGCAGTTGGTGGGCGCCCTCATTTTTAAAGGAGCGATACCCCATAGCGAAACGTCGCATCCACCTCCGAATAGACTCAATCTAAGGGGAACAGTCCCCATGAAAACATTCATATCCGATTTGATTAGAGTTGCAGACTGTCCCAGCCGCTGCCGCGTAAATATATATGAGCGAAGGTAATGTTTTGGGGAGTCGGCAATTTCTGATCACATTGAAAAACCAATCACTTTTCTGGAAGTTTCTGAGACGCACGGAACGGGTCTAGAACCTTACAAAATGTCTAGGAAGACTGAGCTCTCATGAACATCGAGGGTGTTTAAATAAGAAACTTCTGTGAGGAAAAGAAGCCGTGTTTTTAAGGGACGGTCAATACTTATTGAACAGCTCTCATATCTTAAATAGAATAGAAGTAATTGCAAAAATAGGTTCATAATTCCAGTCCATATAGGCGCCAGGAGCCAAAAATAGGTGACACACAAACGCATATATCCCGAGATTGGTGCGAGATGAAAAAAAATCGTGGAATTCCTTTTCTAGCAATCGATTCCTCTACATACACACCGATTTTTGTCAAAATTGCAAATGTTTCAGCTCACGCTCTTGCCAATTTGGCGTGGAGTAACCCAAGAGTCAAGAAACGTTAAGCGAATTTAAACTCCTTTCTTGCCGTTTCTTCCAAAGTATTTTTTGCCCCGCACTAATTTAATACCAAACTGCTCAGAAGAAACTGAAAAATTCATTGATACCATATACGGCACAAAAAATTCTAGTATCTTTTGAATCACCCTGTATATTTGGTTTTAAATGTGCGTATTCCTTTACCAAATTCAGTGCCGAGTGAGCCACGTGACATGAACGTTTTGGCGATGAACTCCACAACGTTATTCGTTGAGTGGAAGCCTCCCATTGAAGTCCAGCATCACAGGTTCATTGATGGTTATCAGATATATGTTCACGGGGAAGATATGGGCGAGAATCTTCTCATGGAGCAACACTCCAATAGCGCTTCAAACGGATCTTCACTGACTTACTTTGTCACAAATCTCCAGCCGAATTCGACATACCGGGTTCAGGTGGCCGCCAAAACACGAAAGGGTCCAGGAACACGTTGCAATCCAAAAGCCGTTAAGACACTCGGGGGAGTTCCTTCAAGACCCGCTCTCCAGATAAGGTAGTCGTCCGGCTTTGATTCCATCCCTTTTGTTTGTTCTATACAATCAAAAGTCAAAATTATGAGGGTACCCCAACAATAATGCCTCCGATTTTGTCTACCGAAAACCGTTGGTGGAGGACGGAAGGACATTTGAAAGTACATGATTCATTTAAAGTTGGACAAATGAAACGTCCTTTAGTCTAAAACTATGCAACGGAAGCTTGCTGAAATCGATAGAGATGCTAATGGGGACGGTACAATGCTATGAAGAAATAGCGACGATAGCGCAGGCGATTCCAGTGGGAAAAAAAGGCTGTGATGCCTAATTTGCATAAGGGTGCAACTCCAAACTTGCTAGGGTACTACAAATGTTAGATATGACCACCATCCATGTCCATGATAGCTTTGAACCGATCCTACATATAATTAAATTTTCTCATGAGCTTTTATGAACTTCATTGTTGCATGGTCCTGTTCGTTCTCTGGAGCATAGAACGAACTGGACTAGCTTATGCTAGTAAGACCTTAATGTTTCGCCAGTGTTGTTACCATTCCTGCAGTAATATTTGATGAGAGCAATCCTTGCGTTCAGAGATAACCTGTTACTAGCCATTTCTGAAGGAAGAGTGAATGCTGGCAGGTTTTTTTGATGGGGAATGTACTGTAGTACTGGCCAAACACAAGGAACACAGGAAAAGTTAATTACTTGCCATGCTTGAAATGATGAAAAAGTTAAATTAAACAATTTCGATTTAGCCATTTCTCCCCCAATTTGATGGTTTATATTTCCCCTTTCAAGCAAGATAGAAACTTGAAATGCGTGCAAAATAAAAAAAACTCCCTCCACGTTATTTTCGTTGTTGAATCACTAATGCCAATATCGTAAGACTTATACCAAGATCGCAAGGAAGTCTTTATGAAGGCTCCTCTGTGCTTATGACAACGCGCTCTCCCCAATGGCTTTGCTTGTGCTGCTCTAAGTTTGAGTGCTGACAAATTCTAGCAATCGAAAGCATTGGAAATCAGTAGGTTTCTTCTTTCTTGAATATCTCATCAAAAAAATGTTAGAACTGATTTTACGATAAAAAAATATTATATTATAAACTCCACAAGGATTTGGACGCCTTTCACTATATGCTATCGTGTATCCGGTTGTCAAAATTCAGATGTATTTTGCCAAGATACGCATTGAACATTCAAGGGAAATGGTCTAAAGCCAGCAAAAATCGTCTATAAGAATCGTCTATAATTCATGACATGTATAAAAAAGGTATATGATATGATTCACAATGCGCGAGGAGAGTTCATTAAACAAATGTAATTTCATGTTCTTGGTCATTTCCAAAAATAGAAATGAAAATTTCACTATCCACCTAGGCTATCAACAGGGGAATCGTCTACGGTCGCCATGAATGCAACGTGGACCGATCCCTCTCATACATATGGAAAAATTCTAGGGTGGCGCCTGCGTTATTGGAAAGGATCAAACTCCTGTATGAATTTATCACAGTTTGACGTAGACAAACTTGATATGAAAGAGATCATCCTAGATGGATTTGAGAAGAATGAATACACCATACAAGACCTTGGTGAGATGAGGCCATCCATACCCACATGATTGAATGTCAAATATGCCTTATATGACATCAGGTGGAAATTCACAGAGAAAGGATTCAAGTACGAGTTTCGATTGGCTGCCCGCAATGACGGTGGCTATGGTCAGGAGGGGTTCATTGATATCAGAACACCTGAAGGACCTCCTACTGGCCCCCCCACAAACATTTCCTTCCATTTCATCACTTCAGACACCGTCGTGCTCACCTGGGATGTCCCAGAGGTCTTCCATTGCAATGGCCGCATCCTTGGCTACAATCTCCGTCTCTACACAAAGTTAGGCGACCACCTAATCTCGGAAATTAATAATCTCGAAACGCCGAAGGTAGACTTTCCCATAATGAAAGTAATCCCTATGTCACACCAGAAATGATGTGATGGTTATTTCTAATCTCTCCTTAGTTCGTTATGAAGGAGTTGGCTGAGGACACTTCGTACTATTTCCGGATCAGTTCCTACACCACAGCAGGTTCTGGACCCTTCTCAGAAAGGATGTACTGGAAGACTATTCCTGCAATTATTTCTGCTCCTAGTAATGTTCGAGCAGCGACAACTTTAGAGGATTCCTTGGAAGTCTGGTGGGATGAAGTTCGGCTACGCGATATCATCGGATATAGGGTAAATGAGCATCTAAGGATAGTGACTTTCACGCTAAAGAATTTTGTTTAGATGTTGCCCTCCGTTTCTTTTTAGATCTACTATACAATGAATGAAACTATTGACATGGACATGTGGATGCACAAAGACACCCGGAGCACGTATTCAGCTGAGCTGCAAAACCTTAAAATATATCAAAGATACTACATCAGAGTGGCTGCCCGTGGCAAAGAAGTGGGGATGCTTTTCTCCTCGCTGAAGAGTTATGCAGAATATAATGTATTATGATATTCCGTGTATGGTTTCTACTTAGGGATACTTGGGGAAGCAATCAAAGATGATCGTGGTGAAGGTAAATCAAGAAGATGTCCCTACAAATGTTTACATTCGGAAGAAATATGAAGAGTACAGTACTACAGCCATTATGTGGGAATATCCCATTGCTTTCCAGCCCATCGAGTACAAGGTCTGAACTCAGTATCTGTTTTAGGATTTTGATTCTTAACCCCTTCCTTCTTACGAAGTAGCGATACCTCATGAAATATTTCTGCCTAAAACTGAAGTTTCTCTTCGCTTCATGGCTTGTCTTCCAACAGGCGCTCATGAGAAGCTAAAAAAGTACCATTACTTCAACTGGTTGTTCAGTGCATCAAATTACTGGGTAATTTTTCTATTGCGTTTGAAAAAAAATGGAGAGTCACTGTTCTGTACCTCTCTCTTCACAAACAGCGAGTCGAAGGGGCAGTCGAGGGGCCCGAAGGTTTTCTTAATGTAAGTATCCTCTTCTGCTTGTTGGGGACCGCTGCCACACAATACGAGGGTTCCAAAAGTTTTGCAATTGGTACATTGATAATTTTTCTATGACTGTGTTTTTAATCCTGTAATTTCTCTTAAGTTTCTGAAGGTTGCAAACCAAATATGAAAAGTATTCCCATATGGAAAATTGGAGAGGAATTCCATTAAAATGTTTTACTGCCCGCTGGAAAAATGATAGCTTCAGCAAAGGGCTTCTGGGGAGAGATCTCAGGTCATAATCTTCTACAACTTCCCACAAGGTTTATATGTCAAGGACAACCATGATGAGATGGAAGCGGTGCTAGGAGACTGTGTTCATGCTCATAGCATAGTCTATTCGTGCTGCTATATTTTTCGGTTGGGGAGGGTGGGTTTGAAAGACAATCATACATCACGCCACATAGTGGTAGGATCTTAGGAGGAGAAAGTTGAAGCACTGACGTTACAAATGAGAGGTGACCATCATATCACATGTCAGCAGATGGTCCAAGAAGTGGGAATTGCATCAGCAGCACTAATGCAAATTCGAAGAAATTCGAAGAAAAGTCGAAGAAATCACTTGGAAATCATGACTTACAAGTAAAGGTAATCGCTGATCAGATTTGAGAAGCAGATATGTTATTCGTATGAGCGCACAGGTGATCGAGTGGAATACGAGGAATATTATGAAGAGAATACGAGTAGCTACGAGATCAATGAGCGGAAAATAGTCGGCGAAACGTTAGGTAAAGGAATATACCCCACTGCTGCCACTTGTCACGCAGTGAAGGGAAGATGGAACGGAGGTGTCCAGTCGAGTGGCAGCGAGGTCCCCCAACGTCACCCCATTGGATTTCTTCCTTTGAGGACATTTGAAGTATGTAGTTTATATTACAAGACCACGAACAATTGAATAATTAAATCGATGTATCTCTGAGGAATGTCATAAAATATCTCCGAACATTTTCAGGAGAGTCACATCTTGCATATCAGTAGGTCAGCAGTTTGAACACTTGTGCCATTTAGCGCCAAGTGTGGTTTATCTCCGAGATTCGCGTGTTACAAGCTTCGGCTTAGTGCATCAGCCCACGCATGCTTTTCCGCTTTTTCTGCGGCAACCCGTAACCTACAAATGTGGAGACATTTCTAGTCACAATACTAGCACTGCTGGTACTGCCATAACCCCCTGCGCAAGCAAGAGTCATATCGGGAATATGAGCTTGTTTATGGCATGGGCTCCATGAATCTGTCTCGAATAAGGGGATAAAAAATAAAGACATATCCGCTTTTATTGATTCTTGTAATGAGACAATGCGAGTTATACAGTATTATGAGGTACTACGCATTCCTGCGAGGGACGATTCCAGGGAATGTGGGAAAGATACTTTTGCGTACTTTGCGAAAAGCGAGACCCACACCTCCATCTAGTGGCATGAAGGAGAACTTCAACATTTCCTAATGCAATTAGTATTGTGCGTTTCAGAGGTAGGTCAGCTCCTTCACTCCTCCTGCCTATCCATGGGTCAGACTCATGCTTCCGCAGGTGGTTATGCCAGTGTCAGCAGTGCTAGTACTGTCAATAAAAATGTCTTCACCATTGTAGGTTACGGGTCACCACAGAAAAAGCGGACATTTGTGGAGTGGCGCACACATACGCCACGTTGGTGCCATGCTTCCACGTACAGACAGACCAGCAAGGTTATTTTTGTCAATAATGTGTCCCACGCATAAGCCACACTTGACCCACCAATGAGGGTGCCACAGATAATGCGGATATTTCCGCTACGGCCCGTGCACATGCCACCTATGGCCCATGGATGTACGAGGGGCGCTCAAAAAGTTTTCTACCTGAGGCACTCTAAGTTGTAATACACCATTCATATTTTTTTCATAGGAAGACAGATGTCTTTGATGATGAATGGAAAATTTTCAACTTATTTGTCTGTGATGGAAAGCTTCTCTGAATTTTTTCAGTGCGCTTCCGAGGAGTCTGCTGAAGGGGTATTAAAATTGAAAAGAATGCTGTGATGAATTTTCTAACCTTGAAGGAATTATTTTCCTGATGGATATTGCAACGTGGAGTCAGTAATACAGTATCCTCTCAGCCGCCAAAAGATCTGCTGAGAAACAGACTCCTTGTCCTTGAGAAACGACCGACTGGGAATTGTCATTATTGAGTTGGGCATCCCTGACGATCTAATCATTAGGGCCTTATGCTACCGTATTCATCAAGGCATTGACAAATGTCTCCTTTTGCCTTCGGTCGTATATCTTTGCGTGAAACATCCATGTCTGCCAAGTGTGGGCCAAAGCTGCAACATTTTACTGTGTCACACATGGTCTAACGACCGAAACGTCACAGAAGCGCCGCAGCTGCCGCACATACGCCTACCTATGGCCACACATGCACTGCTGATTGGGATATTATTATTTCGGATTTATGGTCCATTCGGTACAGGACGAGCGTGACTCGACCGAAGATGTGCTAACCGAATATCATTTGGCAAAGATGGGCTAACCTCCCCAATTATGGGCCGACGATAGACCAACGAATATTGTTTCCCCGGCCTAGGAAAAAAAAATCGCCGTGATTCCTGAGCCCCACTTGAGGGAGAGCTATGCATGGATCTCCTTCTATTATCGAATTCATTCCCCAGCAGTAGAGGTAAGGGGAATGAGATAGGGCCGTAGGGCATGTGAGGAAACTTGTGAGGAAGTCAACTCAGCTACGTCCCAGACGTGTTCCCACAGATATAGTGCCATATATGGACGACTATTGCTGTTTTGTTATACAAAGGCCTACAAGGATGACAGATATGTCTTTTCCCCATCTTTTTCGCCAACTTTCCCCTTTTTTTTCGCCAACGTCTTAGGCCTCCTAATGAGCATCTTTGAATTGTTTAAAATCGATTCAATAAAATTCCATTCATTCTAAACAGCAGTTCACTCAAAACTTTATATTTCCTAAACCTATCCAAAACAGATTAGAATCTAATTGAGAAAACCCGTTCCAGACCCAACCAACAATTATTTAAATTAAATTCACCTCTGCTATGAACGCAAAAATGAAATTTTGAAGTCTACAACTGAATTTGTTTCAGACTAGGTAGACTAGAACTTGAAGCCGTCCAGTGTAAGAAGCACCATGAACACACCACATAATGCACTGTAGTAATTGTGACCGTCGTTTGCGAGTTACGTGGAAGGTACATTATCATCTTTAAAATGATCGACAGGCACGATTCGAAAAAAATTATGTGCAGGCAGGTCCCTGCCTGGCATGCATATCCTGAGAGGAATTACAATCGACCTTCCGGTCACCAGTAACATTTCCGTCACTAATGAGGCGCAGTTCCACATGCCCCGAAAAAACATGAAAGACCGGGAAAAATACGATACGGAATACGGAAATAAAATTATGTCAAGCACTGACTCACGGGTGGCTGCGTACAACATGCGAAGCTGCCGGGAAAGAGGAGCTTATCAGAGACGAGCAAGCCAACCAAAATAGGCCTATCTCGTGAAAGTGCAGTACTAGTCGGAACAGGCGCAACTCTCATTATCTTCTAAAATTTTTAAATTAAATATTTACTTTCTACAAGGTTGGATCGAAAAGTTATGAGAATTTTCCCCCCAAGTGTTCTATCCGCGACAAAATGATTTGTGGTGTAGGCGAGAAGAGAGGGGACAGTATTGAAAAATAATTGTTTTTGATACCGCATGAAAACAGGTGGCAATGAAACAAATCATCGGTCGTTACTTATTAACCCACGCTCATAGTTACATTCGTCCTAGACCGTGTGTGAATTCAAAAACTAATTCAGTGACACTGGTAAATATCGTACCTTTCCTACCTTCGTTGTCATAGCGGCCAAAATATTGTGGATTTGAACAGAATAAACACAACGGGTATTAGCCTTGGGTTAGAAAATCTATGTACAGCTCATTTCTCAGTATAGCTTAAAGACATGCAAAAATGCTGTTGAGGCCAATACTTTTCTGATTAAATCATCGTCATTCACTCTGACCTAGTTATCAATCTTTCAAGTTAAACATGAATAAATCAAGTTAGTATGCATTTTTCTTGCGATAAAAACTGATGAAAAGCATAAAAAGTTGATACACCGGTAATTTACCGGCAATATTACCGGCAAGCAACACTGGGGCAATTACTAGTAATGCGGTTATGTTACGATGATGTTAGTACCACTTGTAACTCTAGTCTTTGTTACTCAGCAATCCCCCGCTTAATCGACCAGTGAGTGAGTTCGACCATATCGGATTCTGAGGGAAATCGACATCCACGTAGAGAAATGGATTGAAAGAAAACCACTTTAAACCAATTTATTATCTCTCCCATACATCTCCAGATATATGCATGCTAATGTGACCTATTTTTCCCTTCCAGTTTCGCTCCTAGCGCCCATACGGACTGAAATTGTGAATCCGTTCCTGCAAAAACTTCCCCTCTAATGTATAAGCTTCATTCTGGTGTTATTTATATTGTGAGATTGCCGTTTTCAATTTGATTTCAGGCACTTTTCTCCTAAGCTGAAACAAGAGGCTCCACTTGATCAAGTTCAGTGGCAAATATCGACACTTGCCACCTCGGGAATACTTTGTTCCAATAGTTCATGAAAAATTGCATGGTATGCCATTTCTGATGACGCAATATTCGAGATTCGTGAAAAAAGCTGGCAACATCAGTCACTAAAAAGTATTGCTGAAACTGTATTTACTAAAACACTGTGGATGTGGTAGGTCACGCTTAATTCGAACTGAAAATATCAAGGCTTTGGAAGAATCGGTTCTCAAAAAGAGTACCTGTACCTTAGGTTCGTGCTGAAGGTGAGCATTTTGAGTACAAGCTTTACGATTTTAAGGTTGGCTGGCATATATTTCAGAGAAGCGTTCATTTCTCATTTGATTTATCTAATGCGAAAGAGCATAAGGTTTGTAAGATATTGGAAATATATATATACGACTGGTGATTGGAAAAAAAAACCTTTACAACCAACTTCCACAGAATTTCTATTTACTGCAACCAAACGATACAGGTGATGCATAGATTGCTCTCGGAGGAATACTTCTCCACATAATCCTCTTGGACGGTGAGGCATTTGTCCCACCGTGTCATACGATTTTCAATGGCGGCAGCGTGGAATTCCATGTCATTCCTCAGCAAGCGGCTACCAGTTGTCTGGATTAAACACCTCCAACAGCTGGGGCCTATTTCATGGAATTTACAAGTTCTACAAGTTACAAGTTACTAGCAATTACAAGGGTCGTGTTGTACTTGTACGAAGGGCCAGCGGGACCAGCAGGGAGAGTTAAACAAGGATCACGACCCTTGCAAGTACTTGTAACTTGTAGAACTTGTAAATTCCATGAAACAGGCCCCTGGTGATGAATTTCCGCAGGGTTTTTTGGCCAAAAAAAGAAATTTAATTTCGACGAAATTCCTCTAATTTCAACGCGGGACCAATTTTCCAAGCGCGTCTCCATTTCGCGACTACTCTGCTCACCTGACATGAGCGGTACAAGTGACACCTCACGCATCTTTGCCTAGTGCGACACCCTTAATATCCCTATTTGCACGCCCACGCTACCCACCTCGTGGTTCTTCCGTAATGGGCCATGTAACCATTTTTTCTGATCAACCCTTGTATTTTAAATAAAATAAACTGCGAGCCTCCAATAGTAATAAAAAAGCAAAGTAACACCACATGATGAAATAGATTCATGTGAACCAATTCCATTGCCGAAACTGCCTGCTGCCGCGGCTATCATATTTGACCAGGTGAATCTGTCAAAAACTGATGTGTGAATTGCCCGTTCAGTGACTTTTAATACTTCTATTTTCAAAAGTTATTGCATTTGAGACACAGGCTGGAATTAGTTTACACTTACCAGGAATCCTTTATATTCGGCAAAATTACCATGGCATTTGCATGATTTGCAAATCCATGAGTCTTGCATGATATCGGAGAGTGATTTTCCCAAAAAAAGGGTTTGTTTACTTTTGTTTGACACACTTTATATTAATCCCTAAATATCTCTCTTCGTTTGCCTCCTTCAACTTTTCGACGCCGAACTCATTCAGAGACATATCGACCTGCACTGCATTAATGGTGACGAAATTTATTTTGGTGTTGTCCGCAAATTTACTGATTTTACTTGCTAGGCCTTTGTCACGTGAAGAACTGAAGGTAGGGAGGTTTGGATGGACGAGAGAGGACGAAAGAAACCCAGGGGACGGGGATTGAACCCGGGCCTCCTGATTGCCGGTCAGGTGTGCTGCCATTACACCACCGAACCCGGGACATTCAGTCGTGCCTCTCAACACTGCCTTCATCACACCTTCATCTAAACAGGCAATGAAGCAAAGTGAAAACCAATTTTCAATTGCTTTCCCTTTCTACAACTTCCCCCGCCTCTCTACGGGACTCACTAACGTTAGGCCTAGGCCTAACCAACACACTTACTTCAGATCACGCCAAGGCCTACCCACTTCCTTTTCAAAAGAAACTCAATTCTCGACTTACGGCGTCAATTACGCCTATAAAGGTGAATCGTGGTCTTCGAGACATCTCCTTCAGGACGTGTAACGTTAGGCCAATCGCAGGCCTATTCATACGTTCATGAACCATTTCAGAGTGGACATGTTATGTTAAACCGTTTGGAAGCCTGTTTCCCGTTTCATGAACAATTTCAGTGGGACGTGGAACGTTAGGCCTGTCTGGAGTTCCTCAACCATCTCGAATAGGTCTGAAGAGAATGCCCTTAAGCAACATGTGGTACGCGCCATCCTGTTAATTCAGGGATGCCCGGATAAGATATCTGCATATCTCACCACATCGACCGATAATTGATAACCTCCGCTTCATTCTCAGCTCAACTCATGAACTCAGCATAAAAATGTTTCATACGTTAAAAACAGAAGATCCAGACACCAATATGAAGGATGAAACAGTCTTGAATCTGGCATAATTTCGGCACGGTATCCGGCAACACTGGGGGACGGTACCAGAGGAAGAACCCTAAGCCTAATTGAACGACAGCTAATTTGATTTTTTATGGTGAAATGAAGCATCGCAAACATAAAAATCTACTTTTCGTCATCTACGAGTCAATATCTTTCTCATAGTTGCTCTCTTTCCTCCGAAACCCCCCCAGGAGTGGCTACCCAGGGGGGGGGAGAACAAAAAAAACGGAAAGAAATTCACATCTTCCAAAAACAAGATTCAGCGTTCTGCACAACCCCGGGGAGATAAAGCTTCCAATTTGCTGGAGCGATTCTATGGTGGGAGAGGAAAAAGTATGCTAAATTTACTTCTTGTTGAAGCTCTCAGAGAGGAATACGAAGAGGTTGAATTTTTCGACGGGAAGGGGTAAAAGAAAGGCAATAGGCGCTTCCGCGCGTATTGATTTAGACAAGAAAAAGAAGCGGTCGAAGGACCGAACCCTCCGGGACACCGCTTGCAACGGTAACTTATGTCGAAACCACTTCATTAACCATTACTCGTTACTCTCATCTCCACCACTGATATAGCTACTCGTCCTACCCTGGATCCTGTGAGCCTTCAATTTTACCCGCAACCTCTTTTGAGAAACGGTCTGGAAAGCCCATTTGGAAAATCACAATTAAAATACAATTGAATTTTATTTTGCAATGTCTTGCAATGTATATTCGCATCATTAACTATTATTTCAGGAATCATATATTCAAAACCTTTTTGCTTGATTTTCCAATTTCCAGCTGAAGTTCACCGATTACTTTCAGAATGATGTTCTTTCTAAGTTGTGGACTATGTGGAAGGCAGTCATTGGAAGTCCATTTGAAAACAATGATATAATTTAACCTAACCTAACCTACCTTTTTGAAACCCTCCAAATTTGGATGAAAATTATACATTTCTTGTTCGCAAGTGAAAACGAGTACATAAATACTAATTTCAATCAAAATCGGTTTGAGGCCAAATAGGACTAACCTAACCTAACCTTAGTTTGTGAAATTGCTTAGATTTGAAAAAAAAAATACATTTAGGTTTTGGCTAAGTACACACTCTCGAAATATACACATATCTTTTAAATCGATTAAAGGGTCGAAACTTGGCAAACTCCTTTGAATGCCACATTGAAAGAATGATTTTATTGCAAAAAGTGGGAGCATCGTAGCTTCAACTGACCAGGCAGTAAATGGTATTACTATGGTACTTGCTTGTGCCAATGCACGTGCTCCTGCTTTCGAGCCTGTCGGACACCTGTTTCCATTTCTAACAGGTGAACTTTTGCAGTCTTAGGACAGACTCATGAAGGAATAAACTTTCATTTTTTAAAGGTCTCCATCAATGCAGTAAAGGAGTTTGTGGGTGCAAATGGACTCACTCAGAGGGAGCTAGTCCCTGGAAACATCGTCTTACCTAAACGGAATGAAAAAAATATTGATTTTAATTTCAACATGGGCTGCACGACATACAGAGTAAATGTGACTGCCATATCACCAGACTTCAGCTATCATCCTCCATGGAGTCTCCATTTCACAACCGAAGAAGCTGGTGAGACTCACGGTTTGCATACTGTATAATTTGTCTTCTCAAATTCTATTACATTTGTGTTCTGGCACTAACACAGTCCCTCCTGATATCGCTCCGCCAATACTTTACGGAGTGACGGAATCTGGAACAATTATGGTCGTCCTGCCCAGGGCCTCCGAGATATTCGGACCAGTGTCACAGTATCTATTGGTGGTAGTGCCTGAGAGTTGGACCACCGCTAACCTTTCGGCTGATGATTATCATTTATCTGACAATGTAAGCATTTTCCTAGCTTCCAATTCATTAAAGAGGAACTGTACTCTTGAAGTCTACAATATTTTGCTTTATCCATCTTTATTAAGGGAGGGGACATTGTGCGGATCTCAAACATTGCACCCCATGCACTACATCCTGAAGACTGGCCATACGTTGCAGTCAAATTCCTTGGACAAGATATCCCTTATATATTTAACCTTGGAGACAATGCTTCTTCTTATGGATATTTCAACCGGCAGTTGCAAAAGCACAAGCGTTACAGGATATTTCTTCGTGCCCGTATCGACAGGATCGTCACGGTGAGGCTGGGTAAATAATTTTTTCTGAATGTCAAATGGACAAGGTGTCCATTTGTCATCCAGGAAAATTATTTTGCTAATGATAATGATAATGGGTAATGAAAAAAAGAATTACACGGTTTTTCAATATTATTCAGAAACAGAATATGCTTTCATACGACCCATGACAACACTTTTGGACGGTCAAACTCGCCCGTTACATTATTGAAAGTATTTTTCATGTGGTCTCCCATCCTCTTCTGAATGATAGACATATGTGAACAATAGCGATCTGAAATTTGTTTGAAATTCTTGGTGGAAAGATTCCCGTGGCTAGGCGAAGTTCTTCTATTGATGCAGAGGATTATTCAGTCAATACATTATTCTGGCAAAATGGTGTTGGAAGGGTTCCTCAATGAAAGAGGTGTGAGTCTTGGTTATTCAATGGCTTTTCAATTTTTCAATTCAATTCAATTTGGCTATTAATTACGAATTTTTTTCAAGTTCTAGACAGTTCGCCCATTCACATATTCACATTTATGTTGAAAAGTTTCTCCATAACGAAGTTCTGTATAACACATTTTTCAGTTTTTCACAATCATTTTTCCGTCTGAAGGAACAAAACTCTTTTGTATTAAGAAATTTAAGTATTTTGCACGTCAGTGTTATTCTATTTTGCGCATTCCTGGTAAGTCTCATCTCCTGTATTTATGCCCCAATTTATGTCCATTTATACCCACATTTATGTATTCATGCATGTCTCACCCACTCATTTGTGTGACCATGGGGAGTAAGGGAGTGACGTCAGTCAGACTTAATTTGAAGATAGGATCACCGAGTCTAGAATTCTCTGCGGTCTGGCAGTCGAAGCAGTCAACTATCTTCGGCTATTTTTCAAAGGTCGAAGGTTGAGCCTGAAACTTTTCAAATATTGAATTCTCTGCTAAAAAAGTAGTCCCGGTTCAAAGAGTAGTCCAGGAAAGCGCACGGCTGACCACAATTTGGGACTTTGTTTCCGACGAATAGACAGCGTTCCTGACTCGTCTGATTTTGATTGCACCTTCATAAAGGCGCACTTCTATGAACACCCATTAATCTAATATACAGGGTGTCCAGAAGGTTTCTTCCTTACTTCAAAAGGCCATGAGGTCATTTCTCCATTACCGAGAGGCCTAGAAACTTCATATACGGCGAAGCGGATGTACAGCCAATACGACTGATGACAGCAAAGTTTCCTAAAGTTTCCGGATATATCCACCAGGACGGCCCTATACTGGCCAGATAGGGCGCCACCTTCGCACTGATAAGACCCGCGACATACGTGCAGCTCCCCAGTTCTATCTTGACAATGACTAATAAAAGATTATGTTTACAGGTTTCAATAGAACTTTTTCAGCGGTACTATGCCAACCAAAACAGCACATTTCTAGCCCTGAGGGATTGCCGATGTGCTCACCATCTACGGCATCCTTGTCTGCTTGGCACCTGTCTTGCACGAGACGTTCCCAATGACTTAAAACCAATGAAATCAAAAGTCATTGCTTGTCGCATCCATTTCCAATTGGACAGGGCTCCAAAACTCAAATATGACATTAGCACCACTAATTGACAAGGACCCTATATTGTCAGTAGGAATCCCCAATATTCGTGTGGGAGTAATTTTCACGTATGATTTTGAAATTTGAAGACTTATCATAGTGAAATAGGTACTAGGAACAACTATCCTCTCTATATATTCACCGAATGTGCACGCGAAGTCCATAGAGAGGGCCGAGGTGTCACACACACGAACTGCCAGTTTCTTCCAACTAGCATCTTGAATGTCACATGTCTCGTGCGGAAGCATGCTTAATGAATACAGGAAATATGAGGACTAGGGCTGCATCCTAGTTTAGGCCCTACTACATCGTCATGTCGGTACCACCTCTATGTTTCTGCTTCGGATCTCCGCACCTCCATTTAAGAGTTAATCCGGCGGCAGAGATCTGACGCTCTCGCAACTTGGAGAATTGGAGAAAGTTCCTACCCGAATACATCCTGATCTTGTACATTAAGGTTACAGAAAAAAAGGCAACTTTATTGCGTTCCTTCCTAGCGAACAGTTATTGCTTTGCAATACATGGAATTGGATAGGTATGATACCTTTCTTCAGGTCTTACAGATAATATAGTTTCTGATGAGATTTTTATGAGTGGTATTATGCTTATACTGTAGCAGTGAAGGAAAATTATTTTCCCATAGCTAACCCCACTGTTCAAGACGAGTAGCATTTCCAGTTTTCTGGCCTTGAATATGCACCCGATACCACCTGGTCCAATCCCGATAGAACGTCCAATCCTGACAAGCAAACATTCAATCACTACGAGCGAACGCCTGATACCAATGGACTTCACTGCTCATGGACCAGACGAAAGAAGACGATTCACTTGGGTGATTGCTCCATTGTTGTTGGGTTTACTTCTTGTATCGTGTATGTTCTTTTTTATCTATATACGGCAAAGAGCCCACGGGAAGCATCACCAATTATCAGTTTCGTTCAAGCCATTGGTTTCCCCCGAGACGGTTCAACTCTGTGACGGGAGAGAATCTACCTGAGTTTCTTCGCTAATATACCAGCACTCAAGCGGCCAGTTCCGCATGATTGAAACTTCTTCATTCTTGGTTTGCTGATCCCAAAGCAGGTCAAATGCCTTGTAAATATGTTTTCTTTCCCACATGGAATTGACTGATATCAAGCAAAAAGCGGAAGTGCAATAAATGAAATATTCACATTCATCTGCATTATATTGATACATTTTCTCAAATTGCGACACGTGTCCCAAGGAGGAGATCTAGGCGCCACCCACGTAACACATAACATTGATTCAACGTTGATGTGGTGTGGATCGAATGTTTCACTGTTGAAGGTTTATGCTTTTCTGTTGAATCAACATTGAGTCAATGCTGCACTATTCACGTTGGAAGTGTCGACATTAAATCAGCCTCGATTCAATGGTTTCTTTTCCAGCAAAAAATCCCTTGGTTTTTTGTATCTACTCTAAGGATTTTTTGTGTGTACTTCATCATAATTCGTTTAATAGTTTAGCCATTCGCCCATAATACATTACGATCACGAAAAATGCTTGATTTAGGGCAGATAAGAAGGTGGCTGAAATTACTCCTGGCCTAATGTCTATAGCAGCAAACAAACAAAAAGAAAAAAAAACTCGCGAGCATCTGACATGGTGGAATTGTCTCAATAAAAACGTAAAATTAGAAAAAAGTAGATTCAATAAAAATCATATACAGTATATGCAATCAATACGCTTCTCCGGTACTTTTGGAACAGTACTTGATATTTTCTCCACAAACGACGCCTGGGAAGGAATTTCACTTCTGTTCGACCAATGTGGCAACTCAACCAAACAAGACCCAGGATAATTCTGAGGAGGGTGATGGACACAAAAAAGTTTGCGAGGTCATGTTACTCCATGAGACCACGACGTCCTGTTTTCGAGGAGGAATCCAAATCATAATCACTGCTGAAGGATGCGTGGAGTGAGGGTAGCCTCTTATTAAATCGCGGTAATCGCGTCAGTGTCCTGCTTCCGGGTAAGTTGGATTCCTCTTCCTCATCTCGGCATTAGGTTCGCATTTTCCTTGGGTGAGGGAATCTTAAAAAAAAACGGATTCGGAGAATGGAGATCGTCTCCAGATGATATTCAAATGATTCAGTCATGAAACGGCGCATGCGCACGAATTAAACAGATTCTTGAGACCTGTCATATCTACGTTGAACGATAGTGGATTCAATATTTCTTCAATGTTGAAGAATATGAGTTTTCAATATAGAGTCAACGTTGATAAGCAAATGTTGAAGCAACGTTGCCATCTTGGTTTTGAACATGGAATCAATGTTGATATACCGTTGATGTCAACGTTGAATCAATTGTTGATAAAAAATGAACTTTCAATGTAGATTCAATGTTGACAGGCAACGTGGTTTCAACGTTAGCTGCGTTGACGAAATGACGTTGAATCAATGTTGATTCACCGTGAGTGTGCTACTTGGGCATGTACACAAATCTAAGTAGCCTTTCATGCGATGCTATCGTTCTTCGACCCTCATGCCATAAGCACTCAAGAGCGAACGCTTAAGGTACTTTAACACCAGATCAATCTAGTCTAGTGTAGTTTCTTCTTGTCAAGGGTAGTCATGGTTCAGTCAAGTTACCGACATATCGCACTAATTCAAAAGTTATGTCCTGTATGCTAGTGTGAGAGGGGGAGCGATTCCAGAGGAAGTTTGTGTCATCTAGCATCTGATGACCTATCATTCTCTAGTGCATAGCGCAATCAGGAGCCGGTCTCCTATCTCAATCAAACCAAATCAATCTCTAATTAGGGACAAATAGAACTCACTTTCAACAGTCGTTGCCCCTTCCCTTCTACGTGAGGGTGAACGTTGAGTTCGGGTAGCAAGAGCGTGCTCCGGTGTTGCGCGAATGGACTGAAGCCCTGATGCACTAACAGATGATATACAAAACTGCAATACCAGTGAGGAGATGGAGTTGAGGGATAATGATGAGGAGGTGGCATTTCGTCGTAGGGTGATGAGGTGGATGACGAGCTATTTCTGTCGTCAAAAACTTCATGGAATAGTAGCTTCTGGACTTCCACACGAAATCGCATGTTTTCCCTTAGTGTCAGCTGTTTCACACCAGGCAAGAGGCTTAGTAGAAAGTGCTTATTGCCGTCCTCATCATCCTTGCCTTTCATCATGCTTGACTCCCTCATCTTCTGAAGTTCAGATAAGAAGACCCGATCAATACATTTGTCCAGTTTGCCTCTTTTCTTTCTCCCGGTATCCGCTGAGTCTGTTTTTTTATTATTTGGCCTATCTTTAACTTCACTCTCAGGGACTTGGCGATAAGGAGGAGTTATGGGATGGCTATTATGCTCTGAATCTCTCGCATTTAACGTAACGTTTCCATCTCTACATTGAACCTGTAGATAATCGTCATTCTGTTCCTACTCACCAAACTCTTCAAGATATTTCTGGAATGGATACATTTTCCTTGATTTCGTTTTCTCAAGCTGATCGGGCAAAAATGGAAATGTTCACAGATTGGGATGCTGAGTTCAGGATGAATCCGTCTTTATTGGTACTTGTCCTATGAGCAAATGTATTTCGAGGAATATTGTTAACTTTTTTTTAACTATAGCGAATTAGGCTGATATAGAAAGCGGACATTTCGTGAACCTACAGTTCTGGGGTTTTCTGATTTCACCAAAAAAACAACGTTTGAGGTAGATCCATACTTCGCAATTTTTTTGGAAAGTACTTCTAGATTCCTTTTTCGATCCAGTAAAACGTTACAATGTGTAATGGATCATATAAATGTCTGAAATAGTAGAATGCAACAATCATCACGAAAAAAAGGATTTTACGAAACCTGAATTAAATGTACTTTTCAAAATGTACTCATTTCTTGACAATTTCATCTTTTGTGGGAGTCAAGATGACAGAATGAAAAGGGCAATACGAAGAGTCCGATTCCGTCTCATTACGAATCAGGTTGAAGGCTGGTACGAAAGTGTAGCTAGTATAAATTAGTTCCTGTCATCAACTGACTAGCCGTAGTATCAAACGACATAGAAAATGTATTTCGGCTGGTACTGGAAACGTTACTTCACCGCGTCAATATTCTTCCTTCGTATGGATGATGGAGCAGCTCTTTTTTCAGTCACTGGTATATTTTAAGATTTTTAATCCACTCGATCGCTTCAGGATAGGCGGAGTGGACATCCGAGATTCCACCACTGGACTTGTGACCCGGGCTATAACGCAAGTCATGACACGAAACACTGAATGCATCGGGTGATGACGCAGGAACCTGACCCGAGTTACGAGCCATGACCCGATCTCTGAGACCGAGTCATTCCCGTCGCGTCGTTCCTCCAAACATGGTGTCATCCATGGAAGGCCTCCAGCGGCGAGTCCTCGTACGTACCCAGATTCGGGGAAACATGCCAATGAAGTTGTGAAAGATGCAAAGGGATGTCCCGACGACTGTTCCTTTCTTTGACCTAGCACATACGAATTGCAATATCCCGAAATTGCTTTTGAGAAGTGCATAGGCCAGTGATGCACAACCTTTCTTTGCGGCCCCTTGGATACCTCTGGTTTCTAAAAATACTTTTTTTTATATATTCGCACCTCCGATTTGATAAATATATTTTAAATTATTTTGTAAATAATCAACCACCTACCCCCGGGAAGTTTTGAGCGGATGAGGACATTAAAAATTGATGCACCGTGCGAGGGATGAGAGGCACGCTATTTTCAATGCTACTGTACCTCACGCACATCAGTCGGGTCGCATTTGGTGCCGTATATAACAAGATTCTGGGAAGTCACTCAGGTTTCGAGATTGTTCTAGGAGTGACCTACAAGTGTCCCTTTCTCAAAAGTTCTTCGGGAATGCCTTGAAAATGGATGATTTAACCCAGAACTAAGAAAGGGAAGAACTAGACAAGAACGGTCAGAGAAAGAAGTCCTCTGGCCCAAGGTGAGGCGGCCGGGTATAGTCTATTCGGCAGCAGGAGACACACTTGGTCGAGGACAAAAGATTTGATGGCGGCGAAGGACAAGGAGTCGAAATATGTATATCTGGCCTCCGGCAGGTCATCGGGGGGCTAAAGGTTTAGGACGCGCTTCAGTGTTGTCATATGAAAGACAGCACTTTTCAGTCAGCTGAGAGAGATCCCTTGGGGGTCCTGCTTCTTCCATTCGAACGAAAGAAAGTCGGCATCCCTGATTTTCAAGGAAACTCCCTCCATTCACCAGGTATCAGGTGAGAAGCGTAAGTGATATTTAACGACCGAGGCTCCCCCTTGAACTCATGCACCATGGAGAGGGCGAAAGGGGCGAAAGGCGTCAAAAAGGCCCCATGAGTATATGACACCAATGAGTCATTGCTCTTTTGGAAAGCCATGTCCCAAAGCGAATGAACATTTCGTAGTGGGTGTTTAATTTGGCGAATAGGTCAGAGGTATCATTAATTTATTGATAACATTGTGGCGGTTATTTTTAGTGTTCGAGGTATATCCTTATGTGTCGTTGAGTGAGTTGTTTCCAGTGAATTTATTATTATCCAGCGTAAATAAGTTACATTTTGAATTCATTTTCATAGACGTCACTTTGAATGCAATGGCTGCGCCCGGAACGTCAAAGCCACAGAAAAGAAAAGTAGAAGATGAAAACAGAAAATTTCAAGATGCGTGGACAGAAAAGTATTGCTTCGTGGAAAGCAGGGGTGCTATGATTTGCTTGCATTGTAAACAAACAGTTGCTGTGCCAAAGGAATACAATTTGAGGAGGTACTACGAATCAAAGCATGTCAATTTTGAAAAGTTTCAAGGTGAGCTCCGTAAGCAGCAAATAGCTTCTTTGATTCGCTCTCTCTCTCTCTGCACAACAAAGAGTTTTCACAAAAGGCATGGAACAGGTACAAATTGCAACCGAGGTGAGTTTCGACATCGCTTCTCTCATAGCAAAATCAGCCTGACCATTTACAGATGGAGATTTTGTCAAGGAGTGCATGATCATTGCAAGTCAAAAGCTATGCCCCCAGGCTGTGAAAAAATTTGAAGCCCTCAGTCTAAATCGGATGACAATCCAGAGAAGAGTCGTTGATTTGTCTCAAAATTTGACCTCCCAGCTCAGAGAAGTTGGGCATACGTTTCTTTACTTTTCAATAGCGATTGATGAATCCACCGACATTACATCCACCGCTCAAATGGTCGTTTTTGTGCGAGGCGTGACAAATGAGTTCAATGTTCATGAGGAACTTTTGGGACTGGCTTCATTGAAAGGCGAAACAAAGGGATCCAATCTGCTGGAAAGCCTTCTGCAGTGTCTAAACAAGGTTGGTTTGGATTTGTCGAAACTCACTGATGTCACAACAAATGGAGCTCCATCTACTGTATGACTGGTGCGCAGAACGGAATGGTGGCTCTTCTCATAAAACATCTTGGAAATCCAGAGACAAGCTTGATCCAGTACCATTGCATCATTCACCAACAAAACTTGTGCTGCCAGGATTTGGGCTTTGAGAATGTAATGAGTGTCGTCGTCAAAACCGTCAACTTCATCCGATCTCGAGGATTGAACCACAGGCAATTCAAGACGTTCCTCGAGGAAATTAAGGCTGAATATGGCGATCTTCTCTACTACTGTGAAGTCCGTTGGCTTAGTAGAGGAAAAGTTTTGATGAGATTTCTCAAACTCCTCAAACTCCAAAGTGTTCCTGATTGAAAAAGGGAAGTCTGTCGATGAGCTCGAAGATAAGCAGTGGTTGTGTGACTTTGCTTTTCTTACCGACCTTACATCCCATTTGAATGAGTTGACTGTCAGGCTTCAGGGAAAGGAGCAGCTCATTTCAGACCTTGCAAATCACGTGACTGCTTTTCAAGCAAAACTGAAACTCTTCTATGGACAGCTTCTACAAAATCAACTCTCCCATTTTCCTCACAGCCAAGAAATGCTCCAGCAACACAATAGGGACAGTCGTGATTATGCAGGTCACATTGAGAAACTGCAAGAAGCGTTTGATCTCAGATTTGCTGACTTCAAGAGGGATCGCATTATGTTTCGAACATTTTCCGACCCCTTCTCAATTGCACCTGAGGATGTAGATCCAGATTTGCAGCTGGAATTAATTGATCTCCAAAGCAGTGATCCACTTCAATCCAAGTTCAGGGAAGGAAATTTGCTGAATTTCTACAAGTGCCTACCAAAGGAGAGGTATCCCAACCTGCGAAATAAAGCTGCTCTCTGTGCAAGCCTTTTCGGAAGTACCTATGTCTGTGAGCAGGCCTTTTCTGTGATGACCTTAAGCAAGACAAAACATCGGAACCGGCTCACAGATGAAAAACTTCAAGCAATCATCCACTTATCAACTTCCTCCTTCAAAGAGAAATTTAAGGACCATTTTCTCCATAGAGAAAATGGTCCTTGAAAAACAATGCCAAAAGTCTCATTAATAATAATGAATAAAATCATTGACTGATAAATAAATGGTTATGGCAGACACGATCTTTGGTGGTATCTGCGGCCCTCGAACATGAGCTGAAATCCCAATTTGGCCCTTTATAGGGAAGAGGTTGTGCATCACTGGCATAGGCTTTCTCAAATTTGCTTCGAGAAGATTCCAATTTGGTGTCGAACATTTTTTATTGCTGGTTGAGGTGACGACTATTCTGAGTGGCACCACGATGTTTTAAGCAAGAGAGTGTGTCCGAACTCTGGCATTATGAATATCCTGGAGTAGTAATTTTATCGCACAGAGCATTCTGTACCACTTCACAATTTTCCCATTTCAACTACCTCTGCTATTGCTACTACTCAGAAAAGCAGTTAAGCTTAACTTAAGAACCTCTGCGCCGCCATACCGGTTAAATAACCCAATGCGTTCAGAAGGTCGAGTCAGATGTCAGAGAGGGCTATGCCCCAAGTCAGGACTCGCTCAGTTAGATCGAGTCACAACTGAATGCGCCCACTGGCGGCGAGGAAGATCGAAACTCGGGAGGCTCGGTGGTGGGATACGGGACGAGGCTTTTCTTTTTTACGTCCGCCGAGGCCCATTCTTGTTTCCACCTCTCTCCCTCGTTGATGTTGGCTGCGTGAAGAGAAGTCGCTTCAGTCCAGAACGGCCGTCGCGAGGAGAGGCGATTTGGAGGTATAGGGTCCAGTGGCCATATTCTATTACGTTCTTAAGTGCGATTTTCCTCTTAGCAAGGTGCTTAGCTGGTATTTGCCCCATTCAAATACATTGCCGAAGTTGAGCAATTTGCTTAAACTAAGTTTAAGATTGTAATAGAATACGGCCCATATCTCTCCAGATCGGATGGTGTTGGTATTGTTTTCCCTTATTGTTTTCCCGCAGTGTAGTTATTTGGCGTCGCACTTGCGGCGGAGAGATGTGTGCAAGCACCGGGAGTCAGCACGTTGGCGTTGACTTTAACGCACCGGTAACGGTACGCATGGCGATGTTGAGCTGTGTGTCGACGTGTCTGGTGTGGACGCTGCGTCCCCATACTGGGCAGCAGTATTCCCCTGTTGAATACACGAGGGCCAGTGACGCTGTCTGAAGAGTTCTCGCGTTGCGGCCCTAGCTGGTTCCCGCTAGTTTGTGGACGATGCTGTTGCGCGTCTTCATCGTTTTGCTCACCTGCACTAGGTGTTGTTTGTAGGTGAGGCTCCGGTCGAGGACGACGCCAAGATTCTTCGGCAGGGATTCGTGGGCTATGGTCCTGCCGTAGAACTCGATACGGAGGGTCGTTTTTGCCTAAGCATTGTTAAGATGGAACGCTGAGGATACAGTCTTCGCCGGGTTCGGTTTCAGCCTCCAGTAGTGGAAGTAATCTGCCATTACCTTCAGGTCGGCATTGAGGGTGTCTTGGCCCTCCGTCAGTGACATCGCATGGATGGCGACAGCGACGTCGACCGCGTAAGCGAACTTGCGGCTCTTCGTGGCCGGCATATCGCTGGCGTAAAGGTTGAATAGGACCGGTGGTAGGACCGAGCCCTGTGGCAGGCCATTTTGGAGGGTTCGTGGGCGGCTGCATTGTTTTCCGAGGTGAACTCGGAACTGGCGGTCGCTGTGCATAGTGTCAATGAGGCGGACAGTTTTTTCGCACTTGGTGGTGGTGGCGAGCTTCAGGAGAATATCGCTACGCCAGATCGTTTCATAGGCTGACGACAGGTCGATGAAGGCAGCTGCGGTCTTCTTTCTCCGTTGGAATCCGGCCTCGATATGAGTGGTAAGTGCCAGCACTTGATCGGCACAGCTTCGGTGGCCGGAAACCTGCCTGTTCCGGTGGTGTGGTGGCACCCAGGACCGGGGCCAGGCGGGTCAGGATCACTCGCTCCAGCAGCTTATAGGCTGTGCAGAGGAGCGATATTGGCCGACAGCTTCTTGAGCCATCGGCGCTTCAATAGCACCGCGTCAACGACATGGTCTTTCTTGGGAAAACCCCTTCAACTGCGCAGTGCTGTCTCCGAAGGACCAAACACACGTGGAATTCGCTTGGTAAGAGATCTGGACTGGATGGTGGCAGGTGAAATTCCCCCTGATCAAATATCTGAATGCGCGTTACCGTTCTGCAAATAATGAGGGCGGGCATTATCGTGCAAAATTATTCCACTTCGACAAAAGGCCTGGTTGTGTTATTGATTGCACTGCGAGGTCTGCTCAACGTGTCGCAGTTACGTTCGGCGCTGACGGTTCGTCAACGGAGAGTCAATAACAAACGATAATGCAGAAGCTCATTGTTGTTACTGACAATGGTTCATGACGTATCTCCAAAGCAGCCGCCAGGTTGGCCACAGACCCGACTATGATCCCCGAATGAGCTCTTAAAGCGTTCCAATGTTTGCATCTAATATCGTCACATTGACAAACCCAAGATATGGCACATTGGTAACGCTTACACGTCCTTCATGGACCTTTGGGGGAACATTTGGATACCGCATAAAGGCTCAAACACTTCTCCCCCCGCATAGCAGCCGTTTTGCGATGAATGTCAACAGCCTGAACATCCTCGGCATATAAACACTGAAGCACGCTGCTCCTCTGACGCATCGTGTACGACGGCCGCCCTCTGTTACATTGTACCGAGCACGCCACCACGAGTTTTCAGCCCTGCCATTATGTCAGACTGAGGCATGATGATGTAGTACAGTCCAGAATTCTTTGAGACCGATCCTTTAAACACACGACTTTTTGTGGTTTGATTCCTAGCTTCAAGTACCGACTACGAATGGCCATTTCCGCAACCATAGACTGGCCACGATTTAAAAAAAATAGTATTTCAATAAAATTAATATAAATACCCACATAACGATATCAAATCTACGATTTTGACTCTAGTGATGTGGGAGGAGGAAATAATGTAATTATCCTCCAATCTGCCATCACTGATCAAATACCGTCCGTCCATGAGAAAAGTTGGTATTTGAATGCGGATGGGATGAATGCATTAGAAACAAGAATAGAAAGAAACACGTTCTCATCACCTTCCTTCTCATCACCCTCCTGGCCTTGCAAGCAGCACCCATCCTTGAAAAAGGAGACGTAGACCAGATGGAATTTGGCGTGTTGTGTACAAACATAGGACGAGCCTCATTCGCTTCCCGAAGACTCTCTTCCCACGCTCTTATTCCGCCGTGCGCTTCCACTTGTGACTGACTTTAAATGGACTGATGGCTGTCGACTTAGTATCCTGCAGTGATTTTTCTTAGTGCATCCAAAGAAGACTTCATCGGCGTCATTTATGGTACTTTTTATCATTTGTCTTCAGTGTTCCAAGGAAAGATCCTTTTAAATAATTCAATGAGTCGAATTATTTTATCGATCGAGATGGAATGCGAGGATCCCGCCTTCATCGCATTCAGTGTCTTAGGTCTGATAACATTTCTATCATTTACTCCATACCACGTGAGGAAGAAACTGAATTCCCTGGCGTGCTGTTCATAAGATATATGTATTTGAAAGCGATATGACGGAGGGAGGACGTAAAGAAAGATTGAAATCTGTCAAAAGTTTGAATAGGTTCTTTCTCCTAAAGAAAAATAAGGATATTCTCAGCATCATTTCCTTCTCTGGTGATACCCACATTTGCTCTGATAATTTCTTTGATAATGCCCACATTTAACCATAGGATGCATGGCCAAATTATTATACATTTTTCAAAATGTGGAATCTTTTGAATCCACTAACAAAATAACACGAATTGGTCATTTTTGAAGTGGAAATTCATTTTACTAAAGGAATCTTAATCTAAGAAACCCATTAAGGAAGTATTGTAAATTCTAAAAACTTGTCTCGGCCTTATAATTAGATAAACGGTTCATGTCAAATTCAATGTGTACTTTGCCTGCACTTTGCATAAACCTGCTCACGGCAGACAGATCCATTGCTTTCGTCGCACAATAATTTTCGACTTTCTGTCAATTGTTGTTGGACAGATGCTGCATCTTCTCATAGTGCAGGAACTTCTGCTGTGTTATGCTCGATACCAAACAGTTTCATGGCCAGAAGTATTGGTTTCTCTAGTCTTAGATTCTCACATCTTATGTCAGGTGGGATAATTTATGAAGCAAGGTCTTCGCGGATCACTCAATTCTGTCGGGTGATCTCAGGATGGTAGCTTGGGCGCTACCCAATAGTAAATATGCAAGTATTCACTGCAGCGACGTCGAATATATTGATATTACACCAGACAACCATTGATTACCTCCTGGAATGGTATTTGTACAAACAAACAAGATGCGGACTTTCCAATGAAGTTGATTAACTCCACACTTGGTGATGCTGTACTGGAGGACAATTTCAGGGTTTTCTTTGCATTTATAGCGTCTATTCCGAAATACTGACTTTCTTTTTGAGGACGTAGCTATTCATGGTCAGGTTTCCTTTGGGTGTGTTGGTAGCATAGGCGCCGACTTCTAAAAAATATTGGGGGGGGGCAAGGTCCAAATGGCCTTTAAGTAACATGGTCTCACTCATTCAAGGATTTATTGGAAGAATGCATATTTTGCATTGATAATATTCTGTATATATTTATTAGACCTGGCACAGACTTCTAGTACAGGGCAAAAACATTCATGCGGGTTGCATTAATACTGATGAAGTCGTTGACAAGGGATTTCAAGTCAATAGCATCATTCCTATCCTTATGAACATGCAAAATGGCGATGTGATTTAAGCGCTGCTGAGTCATGGTGCATCTCAAATAATTCTTGAGTCTTCTCATGCCGCTGAAGGATCTTTCACATGTACAGGAAGTTGCAGGAATGGTGCAGAAAATTTTGACCATTTTCTCAACCTCAGTGAGAACTTCCCTCACATTTCGATCTTCCTTGAGAAAGGAAGTGATGTCGCCAATGGACGTGATGGATACTTTGCGATGCTGGCATATGTCCCCGAGCATTTTCAGGTGCAATGCAAGACGGTTTAAGTTCAGATCCCTCGTTAGGGCGGATTCCTGCACGGAGGCATTCTTGCCAGAAAGTATACCTAGAACGTCACTTTCCAGTTTCTGAACTAGTTGAAATCCCTCAGTAGAAAATCTATGTTGCATTGCTGTTATGCAGGTGTCCAAGACATTCATATACTCATGCCGGTAAAAGTCTTTGGGTGTCTGGAATAGGTGGGAATCAGCGCCTCCATCGATTTTCTTTGGAGGGCGTCTCTGACGGGGCAAAGTTGGCTCCCTAATTCCATCAATGGATCTTGCCGTCAATTTAGTCTCATCCCAGAATTTACCAAATACTTCTTCGCTTCTCTTCCCCTTGAGAATGGTAGAAAGCATTTCAATCCGGCTCTTTACTTCATCGAGGGACAAACGAGGAGACTGAATTCCTGCATTTGTGGCTTCCATTGGTTCAAAGACATGAACGAAAAGATTCAGCATAAAGAACGTCGAGAACAATTGCATTTGTCTCAAAAATCCACTACACTTTGTTCCAATATCCCCAGAACTTGATATGGAGACTTCGTGCAAAAAATCCATGAGTTCAAGGTATTTCATGAGCACTGACTTGACACTTTTCACACGCATGGTCCACCTCGTAGGGCACAATGGCCGAAGCCTCCTCTTCTCAGGTCCAGCTCCACTTCCAAATGAGTCAAACCATCGCATCCTCTTGGGAGATTCCCTTATCATCCCTATTAGATCCCTCACAAAGTTCAGAATATCACGACAGGGAGGAAAAACCTTCAAGGCATCTTGCATGACAAGATTCAAATTATGTGCATTGCAGTGAACAAAAACGGCACGTTCTTCCAGCTTTCGTATACGGGCTTGTAACCCTGTGAACCTCCCTGACATATTGGAGGCACCATCATAGCACTGTCCGCGACAGCCTGAGAGCGGGAGATCAAATCTGGACAGGAAATCTTGGACCATCAGGAAAAGGGTCTCAGCATCTGTTCCACTTAACTCATACAGTCCAACAAATTCCTCACAATCTTCGAAATTTTCATTAATGTACCTCAAACTAATGCTCAGCTGCTCTTGGCCAGAACAGTCTGTGGTTCCATCAATGCTGATGGAATAAAAAGTAGCAGCCTTCACGTCCAGGAGAATGGATCGCAGAGCATTGAGAGCCATCATTTTTATCATCTCGTTTTGGACGTCATGGGATATCCACTTCAGCTTTTTTCCCATCAAAAACTTTCTTAAGGATGCGGAATCCTCACTGCGTAACTTCAACAGTTGATTGAAGTTCGCATCGTCATTTGTATGTCCCCGAATTATTGGACGTCATGGGATATCCACTTCAGCTTTTTTCCCATCAAAAACTTTCTTAAGGATGCGGAATCCTCACTGCGTAACTTCAACAGTTGATTGAAGTTCGCATCGTCATCTGTATGTCCCCGAATTGCTAGGCCTTGCCTGGAAAGGTACCTAACAGAGCTAAAAATGATCAGTAGTGCTTCTCTTGCTTCCAGCATTTCCTTCTGATGTTGTTCAGAAACTTGAGCTCTAACACTGACACCTTTCTGCTGTGACAGCAGCTTCAAGACACCTTCCTTGTGACACTGCGATTTCTCATGCATGGCAAAGCGCTTGAGCGCCTTCTTCCAATTGTCAAAACCACATTTAGTGAAAGCATCTCGCATGCAGGAAAACGTAAGCAAATTTCGCTCGTGACACTTTGAACAAACTTCGCAAAATGCTTTCCCCTTTTCTGCATCATAAATCAACCAAGGATACTGACTTCTCCATTCTTCACGAAACTTCCTAACTGTTGATGCTCCTTCGAACCTTCCCTGTGCAGAACGGGAATCGGTGGCAATGTCAAGTTCAAGCTCGCTTCCTTTCTTCTTGCCCTCTTCATTCCCTCCTTCGCTTTCATGCTGTGACGTAGATCCTCGGGATTTTCGAGTCACGAAGCGATCCATCGGAAACTTGAACTTGTTCAAAATGGTGCACTGAAATCATTTCTCCAGGGAGAATGATTAAATAAGAACGGGTAAGACACGACGCGTGAGGGAAGGAAGGAGAGAGCGCTGACTTCTCTCCCCTCTCCTGGATGAAACGCATGCGCCTCAGGAGAATCACGTGCAGCAACGTGCAGTGAAGTATATTGGCCAATCTTGGGGGGGCATTGCCCCCCCAAAAATAATGTTGGGGGGGCATGCGCCCCATTGCCTCCCTGGGTTCGGCGCCTATAACTGGAGGTCGCGAGCGACGAGGGAACAGAACCGATGCTCAAGCTTATCGTCATCGCGAAACATCTCAAGAGCGAGCAGAAAGACTGCGACAAGTTGTAGAGCAGGGGTGCCCAAAGTGCGGCCCTCTAAGGGCTTTTGTGCGGCCCGCGAGGAGTTTTGGAAAACAAATGAATTTGTTATGATGATGTAAATGAATGAACGATTTTAGCGCTACGGAATGAACGACTAGGTTTTAATTCTCTCGCGGGTAAGTACAGTCTATTCCCGGTCAAAATTCTCGGATATGGAATCATCCTGACACTTTCATCGGGTAAACATGAGGCGCATAGCTGGACTTCACATCCAGGTGCGATCTGTGAGGTCGAGAGAATACGCAGGACTGCCAGATTCTGCTGAAAATATGCGTTGCACGCATCATTCCAAAGAGCTTCTTTGCATT